>JAMPIV010020174.1:0-76827 GCA_024509875.1 Oreohelix idahoensis | reverse complement strand
TTTTTCCACAGTTACAAACAGCACAAAGACGAATAAAAACAGCAGGTCAACATGAGACAAGTACTACAAAAGTCCCCGAACCACGTAGAAAAAATAGATGACATAAAGTGAGAGAATGATTATGATGATGATACACAAAGATGAAAAAATTAACAACACAGGGTAATGCTAGGAAAAAGTTATGTAGTAGTAGTAACTAGTAGTGGGTTGTTCGTAGTAGTACTGGTAAGTAGTCAGTAAGTGGTTGTAGTGGTAGTAGTAGTAGTAGAAGTAGTAGGTAGTAGTATTTTCTTCTTCTTCTTCTTTTGTTCGCTTTGACGTTATTATATTGTCTATATCTGCAATGTTGTTTCTTGTATAAACTTCACTGTCTTTTGTAGTTATTTAAGATTTTTTCGAGCTCTAATTTTTTGCTGTAGCCGTCTTTTTTACTATTGACGCCTTCAGCATTCCAGTGCATTATTTTAAATGGTCTTTTCTTTGCTTGGCCAGTAGCTCTATTCTCATGCCTCCTGGCTCCACGGGGCAATTGAGAAGGACCCCCAGTAGTAGGGGTTGGGCCCTTCCGAGGCAGAGGGCCCGGCACTGCGCCTGCATGGGTGTCCGTCACAGGGCGAGTGCCATAACGTTTTGCAGATATAGGCATACTTCCATAGCGCATGTGCGTGGCATCCTGATTGCTGTGGTGCGCCTCTTGGCTGGTTGCCTCCGTCTTCAGCACCTTGACTTGCTAGGGCAGACTGTGGTCTTGCTTGAGTGTAGGAGGGCCTGGCCAGTCTTGGTTTTTCAGCCGCTGATGGCTGTACTTGAGCCCCATCTCCACGTCAAGGAGCTGGCCTCGATGGGGGTAGTAGTAGTAAGTAGTAGTAAGAAGTAGTAGTAGTAAGAAGTAGTAGTAGTAAGAAGTAGTAGTAGTAAGAAGTAGTAGTAGTAAGTAGTAGTAGTAGGTAGTAGTAGTAGTAAGTAGTAGTAGTAAGTAGTAGTAGTAGTAAGTAGTAGTAGTAAGTAGTAGTAGTAAGTAGTAGTAGTAAGTAGTAGTAGTAAGTAGTAGTAGTAGTAAGTAGTAGTAGTAAGTAGTAGTAAGTAGTAGTAGTAAGTAGTAGTAGTAATAATAATAATAATAATAATAGCCCCTTCAGTCATAACTGACTATGGGAATGCGCCCCTGAGGTGACAGCCCTCAGCTGCTTATTTTCCTGGTGCTCCTTGCGACGTTTTCTCCTCACCTCTGCTTCTTGTGTGAGCCTCTCTTCGCCCAATCTGAGGTGGCGCCGTAAATAGCATCGCCACTTAGTGCGATCGGCAGCTTCATCCTCCCATGTTGCTGGATCCATGTCCAGTGCCCTCATATCTCTCTTGCACACATCTTTGAACCTCAGCTTGTGGTCCGCCCAACTGTTCTCATTGCCATCTGCTAATTGTCCGTTAGAAGATATCTGATTGGAGGATGCGAGACCATCTTCCATTGCGGCGAACATGGCCAAGCCAGCGAAGTTCTGCGCTAGTCTAAGAAGCGTTATACATTGCTTTGAAGGGCCACAGCACGTGACAGCACCTCGACATTTGTCACTTTATCTTTCCACGAAATATAAAGGATGTGGCTTACTGACACCATAGACGGAAAGGTACAGAGCCTTCCCCTTGTTTATTTACTTATATGAATCAGAGAGACATCTGGGAAGTGGGTAAACTTAAACAAACATCAAACTGTACACATTCTTCTAGCATCTTCTTTCTCACATCTTGTTTCCACTGGCGTTTGTCTAGATCAGGGCAGGGTTGGCAACCCAGGAGTTTGTGGATCTATTTTAGAAAACACTCAGCTATCTAAAGACCTACCATATATATCATTGTGTGTGTGTGTGTGCATGCATGCGTGCATGTGTGTGTAAAATTGTAAGTGTGGTGGGGATTCGCTGAACCTTACAAATAAAAAGTATGCGCTCCTATCTCATTCAGTTCACAAATATTATTTAGTAGCCAGCTCAAGAGTTTTCATTTGGAATATGGAAAAAGTATCTTTGATCCTGGGGGGGACACCACAATTGTAAATGCCGGGCAGGAGAGGTCTAGTCCCACAAAAATTTCCATAGTTTAAAAAAAGCCTTTCTTTTTCCCCCCTCCTCCTGCAGTCACCTGAAGATTTATCAAAATCATGAACTGGGATCTACCGATAGATCGAGATTGACTAGTTGCTGACCCCTGGCTAGATACTTTCCTCAACAGTTCCACAATGGTGATCTTTTCATACCGTGTCAATACTTCTTTTCTGCGCACGCACCAATTTATGAAAATGCAAAGACTGATGAATTACTATAATTTGCAAAGCCATGGCTACTGAATAATCACAGCAAATAAAGCCATAGCTAATAAGTCATTAACAGTAAGCAGAGCAATGGGTTAATATTTAATTATTATATCTAATAAAGTAATGGGTCTTTGCGAACCTAAATCTCCAGCTGAGTGAGCATTTGGGAAATCTCCATGAAAATTTGTCTGAAAGTAAGAAAAAAATAATGGCACCAATTTTACAAGAATTAAAATCATGGTAGAAAACAAGAACACTCTTCAATTCAAATGTCTCAAGTCAGACCTAAAAAAAAGCATGGATGTGAAAACATGGAGAACAACAAAAACAATAATTAAGAAGTTAAAATTTCATAAATATGGGAATGTGGTGCTTGCTAGCGTGGAAGAGAAGGATTGAAAAATGGTATGACTGGTCGAGACTGGTTTTATCACTAATGTTAGAACTGATGACTTGAAATCCGACAAGCACCAGTGGAAAAACATAATGAAAAGAAGATGCTGGCAATGGATAGGACACACACACACGATGGAAACTTGCTGACAGCATTAAAAGGCAAAATCCTTGCAGCAATACAAACAGTGAAATAAAAATAAGAATATAAAAAGGCTAGAGGAGCTTTCAATGGATTGGGAAATATGTGGAAATCAACAGAAATAAATTCCAACACAACAATTTTAAGAATCTTCAACTCATCTGTCAAGGCAGTCCTGTTTATATGGTTCTGCGACATTTGGAAAACAACAATTACAAAAGTGAGACTTTTCCCCATAAATGGGTGCTTGTGCACAATGAAAGGATTGAAATGAGGGCTTGTGCAGAATGAAAGGATTAAAATGGGTGCTTGTGCACAATGAAAGGATTGAAATGGTATGATAAGATCATCAATGTGGAAGTTATGAAAAGAACTAGACAGGTGCTAGTGGAACCAGAGAATGAAAGATTGCTGTTGATAAATAGAATACACACTAAAGAAACTTGCAGATAACACCTCAAGGCAATCCGTGTTCTGGAATCGACAGGATAAAAGAGGCAGAGAGAAACCAAAAAAAAAACATGGAGAAGAAAAAACTGGAAGACAGGGATAAATATTCACTATTCCATTGTGTATTTTTTTCTCGAGTCCAATTTTACTCACTTTAGCCATTGTCTGCAAAAATCCCTGGTCGATGCCTAAAGAGTGCCAGGACACATCTGCTACCTGGTGTGACTGCACACCCATGATGAAAGCTACAAGTTTCTGAGTACTCTGGAATAACAAAAGACCAAGTAAGTGTTATAATTCATTCTGGAATTACCTCCAACCAACATCACTAAACATGTAGTTTCTGCATCACCATAATACAACTTCATAAATGCTGATCAATTAATCTAATTACATCTCTAGATTCAACTACAGTGCCATACAACATCCATCATCTTCACCCTTCAACTCCCTAAGAAGTGAAGGCCTTTAACCAGTTCATGTCAAGCCTTCATATTCCTGTCCCATGCCATCCATCCAAGGTCCTTCCCTATCTCTTTCATGTCTCCAGTTCCTTATCTGTGTATTTTCAACAGTGCCATACAACATCAATAAATCTATCTCAACCTCACTTCATTCAGCCTAAACTCTAACACCAAGCTTACTGTTCTATTCTTAAATGTTGATAAGGAATATAAAAGATTTACAATACCTGCATACTGTATGTAAATATCAAAATAAGCAGCTGTTAAAATAATCTGAGGTAAAGATGTAAAATAGATTCAATGTAAGTGTCAACAACAATTCAACATGATAAACGGTTGCCTGCATAGAACAGAATGATTGAAACAGAATGACGTGATCATTAATATGGATCTGATGACAAGAACCAGAGAAGTGCCAGTGGAACAAGAGATGAGAAGAAGACCCTGGCGATAGATAGAACTCACACTAAGGAAACATGATGATAGCATTACAAGACAGTACTTGTGCTGGAACCCCCTGGGTAAGAGGAGCAGAAGGAGACAGACAAACATGTGAAGAAAAGAACTGGAGACAGAAATGAAAGGGATGAGGAAGACACAGAAAGACCTGGATCTGATGGCACAGGACAGGAGACCTATGCTCCTTGGGGAGCTGATGGGTAACGAATAAAGGAATTCAACATGACATGCTGATAATTCAACATGACTTGTTGATAATTCAACATGACATTCTGATAATTCAACATACTGTGTTGATAATTCAACATATCATGTTGCTAATTCTACATGATGTGCTGATAATTCAACATAGCATGCTGATAATTCAACATAACATGCTGATAATTCAACATTACATGCTGATAATTCAACAAACCATGTTGATAATTCAACATGACATGTTGATAATTCAACATGATGTGCTGATAATTCAACATGATGTGCTGATAATTTAACATGACATGTTGATAATTCAACATGGCATTCTGATAATTCAACAAACCATGTTGATAATTCAACATGACATGCTGATAATTCAACATGATGTGTTGATAATTCAACATGACATGCAGCTAATTCAACATGACATGCTGATAATTCACCATAACATGATAATTCAGCATGACATGCTGATAATTCAACATGACATGCTGATAACTCAACATACCATGTTGATAATTCAACATGATGTGCTGATAATTCAACATGACATGTTGATAATTCAACATGACATGCTGTCGATTCAACATGACATGCTGATAATTCAACATGACATGCTGATAATTCAACATGAAATGCTGATAATTCAACAACAAATCGGATAAGGTTTTACCTCAGCTGACAAAAACCTAATTCATTTTTTTTAAATGTGGACACTTCATTATAATAATAATAGCCCCTTCAGTCATAACTGACTATGGGAATGCGCCCCTGAGCTGACAGCCCTCAGCTGCATATTTTCCTGGTGCTCCTTTCGACGTTTTCTCCCCTCCTCTGCTTGTTGTGTGAGCCTCTCTTCGCCCAATCTGAGTTGGCGCCGTAAATAGCATCGCCACTCAGTGCGATCGGCAGCTTCATCCTCCCATGTTGCTGGATCCATGTCCAGTGCCCTCATATCTCTCTTGCACACATCTTTGAACCTCAGCTGTGGTCGCCCAACTGTTCTCCTGCCATCTGCTAGTTGTCCGTAGAAGATATCTTTTGGGATGCGACCATCTTCCATGCGGCGAACATGACCAAGCCAGCGAAGTCTGCGCTGTCTAAGCAGTGTATACATACTTTGAAGGCCAGCACGTGACAACACCTCGACATTAGTCACTTTATCTTTCCACGAGATGCCGAGGATGCGGCGTAGACACCGTAAATGGAAGGTATTGAGCCTTCTTTCGAGTCCTTGCATGCTTCAGTGAAGCGATTCATCAAGTTCTGAAGCTCCTGTTGGCTTTGAGTGACGACTGCAGCATCATCAGCGAACAACAAGTCTCTTATAGTGACCCTTCTGATTTTTGTTTTTGCCTTCAGCCTTGAAAGATTAAACAGACGGCCATCTGACCTAGTGTGAAGGCATATTCCTTCAGTTGCATCTCTGAAAGCATGTTTCAAGAGTAGGGCAAAGAAGATCCCGAAGAGGGATTAAAGCTTCATTAAAGCTAACACAAAGTGATGCATTACCGTGTCCCATGGCTTTGGGTACTGTCTCTGAATGTAGTTGATGCTGGCATTGATGAAAGGAGTCCAGTGGGTATCTTCTGAAACATCATGGTACTTTCCTGAAAAAAATTAAAACTGAACTGAAAAGTTATTGCCTAAGGAAAATTCTTCAAATTTTCTGGCCCAAAAACCATCACCAACTAAGAGCTGCTAAACTGGAGCCACCATGAAGACATGCACACAATCATAGTGAATAGATGCTGAAACTGGGTTGGCCACATTCTTAGAAGAGACTCTGACACCATCACCAGAACTGCCCTGCAACGGACTTCAGAAGGAAAGTGAGGCCGGCCAAAAGCTACCTGGCAGAGAACTGTGAAGGTAGAGATGCAAAGCATGAACAAGAGCTGGGGCACCACACAAAGAATGACTGCCGACCAAGCAAACAGGAGACAGTTTGTTGCTGCCCTACAAGACGCCATCAGTGTGATTGTCACTGAATTGCTTTGTCAGTCAGCAGCCAATGGCCAAAGAAGAAAGAGAAAAGTTATCATTTCCTTAATTATCTTCTCTCACATAATCACAGATATGGAAACATAATTATAGATGATCATAAATTGTTGACTTTATAGGCACAATGCAATTCTTACAGGTACAGCAAATGTGCAGTTACATCAATAGTGTTAATGTTCACAGAAAGACCTTAGAGCACAGGGTCGTGCTAATGGCCATAGGCTTCCTATGAGTAGGTCAAATGTAGCAGTGGCCTTTGTACTCACTCATCATTTCATTTTTTTCTTTTTGCTCCCTAAGCAGCATGGGGCTACCACTGTGGCTGCCCCCTTGCAGGAACTTTGCATCAAAACATTTATGTGCTCTTGAAGTGATGGCTTCTGTAGCAATTTGAAATATATGATGAGATTGCCTAGCCCCATGCAAATCCTCATATTAGTCGCCTCTGAGGGAGCAGAAGTCGTTTTCTTTCACTGTCTCCTCAGAAACTACTTGGTCCCCATGCTTGTTAATGAGCAAAAAAAAAAAAAAAAAAAAGGGAAACAATGTTTTCACGTATGCTTCTATTAAGTTTTTGAAATGAGTGTATAGCATGTGTGCAGGAGGGGCTTAAACTGGTGTAGTTCTTTCATGATTTAGATCAGGGGCTCCCTCCGACCTGGGGTAGTCATACCCAGGGTGGCGTAGGGTATGAGAAGCTTGTCAAGGGGTGGTTGTACAGGGAATATTTTGGTAAATAAACTATTATCCTTTTGAAATATCCCTTTTATCAGAAGATGCTGATACAGGAACAAATGGAAGCAGAACATCCAGGTCACACCAAAAATGATGCATATTACAAGCTCAACAGAAGTGAACAAGTGGTAATCTTCAGACTCTCCGCAAGGACTACAAACAGATTGGGATACCACCTATTCAACAAGCCAAAGATAGGAACCATCGCTGAACATAACGGGGCTTACATGATAACAACCTTCAGCATGAAAATGGAGGTAGAGACAGTTACTGCTGCCTTAAGATGGCTGTCTCAGACTTTATTAACAAAGGCAGTTATTGTATCAGACTCACAATCCATGCTTTGAAAGGTCCAAAAATGGCTGGCTTCGACATGAATGGAAAACCTCCATAGAAGCATCGAATCTTCAAGAACTGATATGGATCTACTGTCCTGGTCATGCAGGGGTACGTGGCAATGAAAGAGCTGACAAACTAGCTTAAGAGAGCACCCACAAAAAGGTGCATTGGCCATGGATAAGGAAGAAATACTGAGAGTAATTCATGTTCTTCTATTAGAGAATGACACTGCCAATCCATGAATCATCAAGGCTAAGACTGCTGAATTTGGCATCAAAATGTAAGACCAAGCAGGGATGGATGTATGAGAGGGGACGCATCCGCCGTGTATACAACCAGTGAAAAAACAGGAATAATTAGCATTCATTACCCTTCAACATTTGCGATGAGGGGAGACTGAGTACCTATGGGTTTGCCTGGAGTGCAATGACGTTGATTCCTGATTAACATTAACATTAAGAATAAGAAATTGAGAGGGGAGATTCATGAACACCACATAATACAATGCTATGCACCAAACAAAATGACAGCGATGAAGAGGTCAAGGACGAATTCTATCAACAGCTACAAAAGGAAATATAAACTGCACCTAGCTACGATCTTATTATAGTAATGGGAGACCTCAATGCGAAAGTTGGTACACACAATACTTATAATGAAAGAGTAATGGGTAAATGCGGCAGTGGAACAGTAAACGAGAATGGTAACTAAGCTTCTGAAGCATCAACAACCTGGTTATTTGGAAAGAACACTTTTTCCACACAAAGAAGTGCACAAGTTAATGTGGGAATTCACCAAAACGAATGGGGACAGAAACCAGATAGATCACATTATGATCAATGTAGATGGAGGCATGCACTACAAGACGTTGAAAGTAAGAAGAGGTGCAGATGTGGGAAGAGATCATCACCTTGTAGTAGCAAGGACTGAAGGTGAAACTCCAGAGCTGCCAGAATCCAATTGCATTCAAAACAGAAAAAGATATAACACATCATGAAAACTCATGGACCCACTCACCAGAAAAGCCTTTGTGGTTGATGTAAAAGAGACGATATCAAACTGCCAAAAGCCCAGGAAAGTACAGAGACTGATGATTTTGACCAGAAATTCAACATCATTTCAACAATATAAAAAAAAGATAGCAGTTACAACAGCGAAATTTTCAAGTAACTTCAGAGCAGAGGCAGGGACCCTAAAAACTGCATCAAAAAAATTCTAATGACAGAGAAAGCTCAGAGAGACCAGTAGCTTTCTTCTCAGATGCACTGTCAGTTATTACAACGCAGAAAGGTCAAAGTAATGCTGAACTGGATGACCTAAGAGTAACACTTCACAGACTATGTCAGCAATACAAAAGGGTCGTGATACAGTGGATCCGTTCTCACTGCAACATCCCTGGAAATGAAGAGACTGACAGATTGGCAAAGGAAGGGGGGAAAGCTTCCTCAACTTGACACAAACATAACTTATGCGGAGGCCCAAGAGTTTTATCAAGCGCAGGTTACAGGCACAAGTGGGAAGAAGAGCATTCAGGCCACACAAAAAAAATGATCTGTATTACCAAGCTCAGCAGAAGTGAACAAGCGCAAACGGTAATCTTCAGACTTCTCACAGGTCATAACAGATTGAAATGTCATCTATTCAACAATTTAAAGATAGGAACTTGATGAGTGTGACTGTGGCACGATAAAATGACTGCCGAACATCTGCTTCAAAGGTGCCCAAAACATATTGAGGAACAGAGAAAACACATATGGCCATCACCATTACCATTCCTGGAGAAAATCTGTGGAGTTATCAACAGCCTCAGGCTGCCCACTGCTTTCTTTGAACTTATTCAAGTTGACATCCTTGAGGGTGAACGAAGAATTTCAACAATATACAAGGAAAGCAGCGAATCATGGTTGGGATTCCAGGAAAGAAAGAGACAAGGACTGGATAACACCAGAAACGTTAAACACCATAGCGATGAGAAAAGAAATGAAAATAAAGAAAATAGAAGCAAAATCTCCCAGGTTAAAGGGAATATATAGCAAACAGTACAGTCAGCTGGACAAAGAAGTAAAACGTCAAACCCGTGCCAATTAAAGGAAATTTCTGGATGACCTTGCAAAGCAGGCAGAAGAGGCAGCACTGAGAAATGAACAAAGCACAGTTCATAACATAACTAAAATTATCAGCGGAAAACAAGGTTCAAACAATATAACGTTAGCAAGAGACAAGCAAGGAAATCTCATCACCACAGCACAGGGGCAGGAAACAAGATGGGCAGAGCATTTCAGAGAAACACTGAATAAGGAACCACCAGACACGCAGCTGAAGTTTCTGAGGCTGAAAGCGACCTAGACGTAAATACAGACATTCCACGAAGAGAAGAAATCATCATAGCTATCAGAGGGTTAAAGGATGAAAAAGCCCCTGATCACGACAATTTAAATGCTGAGTTATTCAAGGCAGACCCTGAACTAGCAGCAGAACTATTAGAACCACTATTTGCACAAGTCTGGAAAACAGAGACAACACCAACGGAATGGAGTAAAGGAATAATTGTCAAATTAGACTGCAAAAACTGGAGAGGAATTACTCTCCTCTCAGTTCCCAGTAAAATACTAGGCAGGATAATTATCCAGAGAATTTCAAAAGCAGTAGACCATAAACTGAGGAAAGAACAAGTGGGATTCAGAAAGACCAGAAGATGTGCAGATCTTAAATTCACCCTCAGGAACGTTATAGAGCAGTGCTCAGAATGGCAGAGACAGCTATACATTAACTTTGTTAATTTTGAAAAGGCTTTTGACAGCATGCACAGGGACAGCCTATGGAAAATACTGAGAGCTTATGGAATTCCTAGTTTCATTGTTTCGATTATAAAAAGACTATTCTAACTTTACATGCAGTGTTGGGTTGAGCAACCTAACTTTCAAGGTGAAGACAGGAGTATGACAGGGATGCCCCTTATCAACAACTTTATTTTTGACAGTCATAAACTGGATGATGCGCCAGACAACAGAGGGTAGTCCAAGAGGAATTAGATGGACAACATTTTCTACACTGGAAGACCTGGAATATGCAGATGACATTGCACTACTCGCACATTCACATCAACACATCTGAGAAAAAACAGATAGACTGAGTAAGTATAGCCAGCAGGTGGGTCTGAACATGAATCCGAAGAAGACAGAGGTCATGACACTCAATGTGGGCAATCCTGAGCCAATAACAATAAGGAACCAGAAGCTAGATCAGACAGGCACATTTACATACTTAGGATGCATAGTAACACCAGACGGCAGAACAAGCAAGAACATCAACAACAGAATGAATAAAGCAAGAACAACAGCCTTTGCTATTCTCAACAACATCTGGAAGTCTTCCCAGTACAGCACAAACACCAAATTAAGATTAAATGAGAGCTGTGTACTTTCTGTGCGTCTCTATGGTGCAGAATGCAGGAGAGTAACAGAGAAGGAAATGTTGAAACTGTCCTCTTTCCACACAATGTGCCTAAAGAAAATTCACCTTATCTTTTGGCCGAATACCATCACCAACCAAGAACTGCTTACACGGAGCAGCCAAGAGGACATGCACACCATCATAGCTGGGAGATGCTGGAGTTCGGTTTGCCATGTCCTCAGAAGAGACCCGATGCCATCACAAGAACAGCTATGCAATGGTCCCCCGAAGAGAGGCCGATCAAAACAACTTGGCGGAGAACTGTGAAGGCCAAGCTGCAAAGAATGAACCAGAGCTGGAGCATTGCACTAAGGATGGCTGCCGACTGAGCAAAGCGGAAGCAGTTTGTTGCTGCCCTACAAGACGCCACCAGGCGTGATGACCACTGACTGCTTGGACAGTGTGCAGCTAAGAATCAAAGAAGAAAAAGATATTTAACACAGGAACTTGGGAAAAAGTGCACTAAAAGCCTAGGGGGTACAGTAACCAAATAAGGCTGGGAACCAATGATTTAGATGAATCACTATTTCGACATGAACTTTGACATTAGGTTAGCTGACTTTTTACAATACAAAACACTGTCCTCAGCAACATGTTGCAATCAGATCATGTATGTACATATTCCGTCTATTTACAGAAAATAAAATAACTGAGATTGTAATTATACCTTCAAAACACACTCATTTGGGTAAAAGGCATCAGGGAAAAGTGCTGCCAGCTTCCAAAGCATCTTGATTCTTTCGAGCTATCTGAAATAGAAATTACAGCAATGTGTAAGAATGTGAACCCACCACGTGCATACCAAAAAACTGTCAACAGAGACATATAAATACAGTACAAAAACCTGTTTGTTTTTTTTCTTTACCTTACGGTTCAACCTGCCCATGAAGTTCCCAGGAGTCTCTGAAGAGACAAAGAAATAACAGGACTACTGCACACTCAGGCATGTCATCATCATCATCTCAACCCGTAACCCGTCATGGGTCGTAGAGGTGCCATGGTGGAAGCATCAGCAGACAGGGTCCTCCACTGCTCTCTATCCTCAGCAATGTGTACAAGTGTGGAAAAACAGTGCCCTGTCAATTCTTATCAGCCCAGGATTTTCTTTGCCTTCCTCTTCTCCATTTACCTTTGACTGTTCCCTAGAGGATCGTTTTCGAAAGAGAGTCGTGACGAGTTACATGCCCAAACATGTCATAAGAGGTGACCAACATGAGGTTGTGAATGGGGCTGGCAACTTCATCATATAAAACAAATTGCAACAAAAACCACTTCTGCATGTCCACAGGAATGCTTTTATGCAGGCTTCCTGCAAGGAGACCAGCTATAGTACATCGCCACTTGGTGCGATCGGCAGCTTCATCCTCCCTTCTTCTTCTTCAAGTACCGTACCTGGTGGCGTAGGAGATCATGTCTCTCCACAACTTCCTGTCTCCAGTACAATTTATCAATTCTGCTGTTGACTTCTTTCCAAGCCACGATGACAAACTGTCCAGTATTTGCTCTCTTTGTCTTCCCCTATCTCTTTTTCCCTCAATCTTACCTGTTGTTACAATATATTTCAGCTTCCCTCTTCTCATAACATGCCCAAAAAAAGTGGATTGCTTCTTTCTAACTTGTGAAATAAGTTTCCTTTGCGCATTGGCCTCTTTCAGGACATCCTCATTACTCTTTTTGGCTGTCCATGGTATTTTTAACATTCTTCTGTAAAACCCCATCTCTGCTGCCTCTAGTGTCTTCCCTATTTGTTTACTAATTGTCCATGACTCACACCCATATGCCAGGATTGGTTCTATATAACAATGAAGAACTCTCTTTCTTACTTCCAATGACAAAGAACTGTTGCATAAAATACTCTTCATTTTATAGAATGCTGCTTTTGCCTGAGCTATTCTGCTCTTCACTTCTAAGATGCATCTTCCTTACTTACTTAATCGTTCCCCTTCTACCGTGAGGTGTAGAGGTTTGGAAGAGAGAGCGCCAGACTATCCTATCGACTGTCTTCCTCCTGGCCTGGTTCCATTCAAGTCCGCGGTCCTTCAAAGATTGTCTAATGTTGTCCTCCCAGCGGACTCTGGGTCGTCCTGGGGGTCTGGATCCCTGGCTCTTTGTTTCCCATGCTTGTCGTGGTATCCGATCTTCTCCCATTCTGCAGACATGGCCAAACCATCTTAGTTGGGACTGTTCTACTTGGGTCTGCAGGGGGTGGGATTTTAGGCATTGACGTATCGTCTGGTTGCGTACCATGTCTCTTCTTGTTACTTCAACCACCTTCCTCAGATACCTCATTTCTGAGGTTTGGATCTGGCTTTTGTGGGTTGTAGTCATTGCCAGTGACTCGCATCCATATGTCAAGACTGGGACATAGGTGGAGCGGTGACAGCCATCTTCGTTTTCTTATCAACCTCTCTCTTGCTGAAGAATCCTCAATTTATGGCCTGAAAAAGTCTCCCAGCTGCTGCTTTTCGAGTGGCCAACTCTTCTTTGATGCCTCCCTTTCGGTCTATAATAGCTCTGAGATATTTAAAGTGGTCGACCTGCTCCAGGACCTGTTCTCCCAGCTTAATCTGATGTCTTCTTTCTTCTTGTGATATCACTATGGATTTTGTTTTAGAGTTGCTTATGACCATCCCTCTCTTCTCCAGCTCTTCCTTCCAGACTTGCAGATTGGATTGGAGATGTGCCTCTGATTTAGCAATCAGGGCAACATCATCAGCAAATGCCAGCTCTGAAATACAGACCTGTCTCATCTTCTAGTACCCCACTGAATACATTCTTGTTCTCTCCTTACATGCCTTGATGACATCGTCCATGAGGAGTATGAAAAGATAAGGTGACAGGATATTGCCTTGTCTTACACCAGTGGTGGTCCTGAACTCTTCTGACTTATGGTTTGCTGTCCTCACATAATTTCTGCAAGACTTGTATAAGCTCTGTATAGCATGAATCAGAGGTGCTAGAATGTTCTTCCTTGCCAAACAGTCCGAAAGTTTGCTCCAGGGGACCCTGTCAAACGCCTTTTCCAGATCTATGAAACAAAGATGGATCTCACACTTATACTCAAGGGCCTTTTCACTCAGCTGTCTGAGTGTGAAGATTAGGTCTTGAGTACTTCGGTTTGCTCGGAATCCGCACTGGACCTCATCCAATTGTGGCTCAGCTAGGCGTCGGAGTCTCTGCTCTAGGATTCTAGAGTAGATTTTACCAGGGACACTGATATGCCTCTATGGTTTCCACATTGTCGATTGTCACCCTTTTTAAAAATTGGTGTTATGATGGCAATCTCCCAATCCTTTGGTATGGTCATGTTGCACCATGCTGCCTGTAGGACGCATTAAGAGTAATATGTCGCCTGATGCTCGTATGTACTTAACCATTTCTGGTGTTATACCAGCATGCCCTGCTGCTTTGCCCATCTTGATTTTCTCCAGTGCTGCCTTCAGTTCTTCCATCTTTATGTCATCTTCATCACCATTGGTTTCCTCTTCTGTGCTAGTGGTTATCATTTCTGATGCTTGACCTTGCTCACCATCAAGGAGTTCTGAGAAATATTCTTTCCATCTTTCCATTACTTCCTTCGGGGCAGTAAGCAATTTGCCTTGCTTGTCCTTTATAAATTTGAGAGGGCATTGTTTTTCCTTCCTCGTGTTCTTTAGGGTCTTATAGAACAATTTCTGGTTTTCTTGCGCATCTTTTTCTAGCTTTTCTCCAAATTCTTCCCAGGACTTCTGTTTTGCTGCTAGCACCTTGTTCTTTGCTTCTCTTCTAAGTATCACATATTCTCTATATTTCTATATTTGTCCTGCCGTGTTTTTAGCTCCTAAGTATTGTTTCCATGCCATTTTCTTATCTCTTATTTTCTCTTTGATTTCCTCTGTGCACCAAGGTGTCCTCTTTCTCTTGTTCCCAAGTCGGACTTCACCGCATGCTTCTGCAGCAGCTGTCTTTATGGTGTCCTTGAATTTAAGCCAGAGGGTTTCCAAGTCATCAGGTTGTTCTTCTGTGTTTCTCACCACTGTAGCAATAAGCCCCTGATATCTGGTCTTAATTTCTGGCTCTCTCAGCTTGTAGGTCTTAATGCTCATTTCTCCCGTTCGTTTACTTGGTTTCTTGCGTGATGTTGGGCAGTTCCTAGGCTGAGCAACTCTTTCAGTTGTTCTTTTGATTGTAAGCAGGTAGTGATCACTTCCAATCTCTGGCCCCCTCCAGACTCTAGCATCTCGGACATATTTGAATGAGCTCCTCCTAACAATGGCATAGTCGATCACTGACTTCTCATTCTTTGTTGGTTCACATCTAATGTATGCATGTATGCGCTTATGGGGGAACTTTGTGTTTGTAATGATCAGATTCTGCTCACTGCAGAATCTAAGGAGTTGCTTTCCATTGTCATTGAGAGTATCTTCTCCATATCTTCCGATAACTCCACCCCATCTAGCATGGTCATTTCCAACTCTGGCATTGAAATCTCCGAGCATGATAATTTCATCTAGGCAGTCATCCACTGTCCTTTGAAGCAGCTCGAAGAATTCCTCCTTGACCTCTGCTTTCTCATCCTCATTTGGCCCATACACTATGACCAGGTTGACTATGGTTTCTCCTTCTTTTAGTTTTACAACCATAATGCGCTCCGAGACAAAGTTCCATCCCTTGATACTATCTTTTTGGTTTTTGGCCACAATGCAACCCACGCCCCCTTTAGCTCTTTCAGATGTGGGTACACCACTGTAGAGCAGCATGTTGCCCTCGAGATCCATGACTCCTTGTCCTTTTTTTCTTTGTTTCCGTTATAGCCAGGATTTCTAGTTTTGCTTTCCTCATCTCTTCCACCAGCTCCTCTTCTTTCCCATTTATACTTCTTGTGTTCCAAGTTCCATAAGTCGTAGTCCGTTCCAGTTCGTCGCCTTTAGAATCAGTCCGGTTTTCTCTCTTGTAGTTTGCGTAATCATGTTTTAAAGCAAACAGGTGATTGGCCTGTTGTGTCTTTGCATGGTGGAGGGGCTGCCTCCTTACAACCTCCATGCAGGCCGCACTCCTCCTTTTTCAGTCGGGCTTGGGACCGGCCAAGGCGGAGTTAAATGCATCTTCCATCCGTTGTTATTAATGTGCCCAGGTATTTGAATTTATTGATTTGTTTTAAATTGTTCCATTTACTTTGATAGTGCAAATTCTTGGGAAAGCCCTTCTCGTTGAGACGGACTATTACTTCTGTCTTTTTGCTATTAAGGCTAAGGCCTTTATTTTCACTTTCTATCACTATTGTTTTCAAAATTTCCTGCAGCTCCTTTTCACTTTTTGCTATTAAGAACTGTATCATCAGCTTAACTCAAGTTGTTTATATTATGTCCACCGAATGATATTCCTGGCATGTCCTCTAGAGATCTCATTATATTTCCACTGTACAGATTGAACAGATCTGGTGACAGCACACATCTCTGCCTGACACCCTTTTTTACTTGCTGAAATGTTCCTATTTGGCTGCTAATTCTTACAACTGCTGTTTGTTCATCCTCCCGGGTTGCTGTATTTATGTCCAGTGCCCTCATGTCTCTCATGAACACATCTCTGAATCTCAGCTGCGGTCACCCAGCTGTTCTTTTGTCATCTGCCATTTGTCCATAGAAGATATCTTTTGGGATGTGACCATCTTCCATGAGGTGGACATGGTCAAGCCAGCATAGTCTGCATTGTCTAAGCAGTGTATACATACAAACACCAAATGCTAACTTTAATTTAAAAAATGCAGCAATAAAATACTCACTGTGTCGTAGCTCAGGTTACCATATCTGTCATCATAGTTGTAAAGAGCTCTAAAACCTGGAGAGTAAATGAAAAGTGTAGAGATGGTGTGCACATCATAAAGTATTGGGGGGGGGGTCAAAAGTGAAAAAAAAATAGTGGTAATTTCATTCAGTCTAAAAATAATCCAGGTTAGTTCGGAGAAAGTGCCATGTAGTTCCTGAAGGCCTTTGATGAGATGAAGATAGAATAAGACTAATTCTCCCTCCTGCATGTCGGACAAGGCCACTAATAAGAGGTTGTGCATGTGGCTGGCAACCTCATCATGTAAAAAACATAATAATAATAATAACAGCCCCTTCAGTCATAACTGATTATGGGAATGCACCCCTGAGGTGACAGCCCTCGGCTGCTTATTTTCTTGGTGCTCCTTTTGACGTTTTCTCCTCTCTTCCGCTTGTTGTGTGAGCTTCTTTCCACCCAATCTGAGGTGGCGCCGTAAATAGCAACTTAGTGCGATCGGCAGCTTCATCCTCCCATGTTGCTGGATCCATGTCCAGTGCCCTCATATCTCTCTGGCTTAAATTCAAGGATATCATAAAGACAGCTGCTGCAGAAGTATGTGGTGAAGTCCGACTTGGGAACAAGAGAAAGAGGACACCTTGGTGGACAGAGGAAGTCAAAGAGAAAATAAGAGAGAAGAAAATGGCATGGAAACAATACTTAGGAGCTAAAAACACAGCAGGACCAATAGAGAAATATAGAGAATATGTGACGCTCAGAACAGAAGCAAAGAACAAGGTGCTAGCAGCAAAACAAAAGTCCTGGGAAGAATTTGGAGAAAAGCTAGAAAAGGATGCGCAAGACAACCAGAAATTGTTCTATAAGACCCTAAAGTACATGAGGAAGGAAAAACAATGCCCTCTCAAATTTATAAAGGACAAGCAAGGCAAATTGCTTACTGCCCCAAAGAAAGTAATGGAAAGATGGAAAGAATATTTCTCAGAACTCCTTGATGGTGAGCAAGGTCAAGCATCAGAAATGATAACCACTAGCACAGAAGAGAAAACCAATGGTGGTGAAGATGACATAAAGATGGAAGAACTGAAGGCAGCACTGGAGAAAATCAAGATGGGCAAAGCAGCAGGGCATGATGGTATAACACCAGAAATGGTTAAGTGCATGGGAGCATCAGGCGACCTATTACTCTTAAAGGTCCTACAGGCAGCGTGGTGCAACAAAGCCATACCAAAGGATTGGGAGATTGCCATCATAACACCGATTTTCAAAAAGGGTGACAATCGACAATGTGGAAACCATAGAGGCATATCCCTTCTCAGTGTCCCTGGTAAAATCTACTCTAGAATCCTAGAGCAGAGACTCCAATGCCTAGCTGAGCCACAATTGGATGAAGTCCAGTGCGGATTCTGAGCAAACCGAATTACTCAAGACCTAATCTTCACACACAGACAGCTGAGTGAAAAGGCCCTTGAGTATAAGTGTGAGATCCATCTTTGTTTCATAGATCTGGAAAAGGCGTTTGACAGGGTCCACTGGAGCAAACTTTGGGACTGTTTGGCAAGGAAGAATATTCCAGCACCTCTGATTCATGCTATACAGAGCTTATACAAGTCTTGCAGAAATTATGTGAGGACGGCAAACTATAAGTCAGAAGAGTTCAGGACCACCACTGGTGTATGACAAGGTGATATCCTGTCACCTTATCTTTTCATACTCCTCATGGACGATGTCATCAAGGCATGTAAGGAGAGAACAAGAAAGTATTCAGTGGAGTACTGGAAGATGAGACAGGTCTGTATTTCAGAGCTGGCATTTGCTGATGATGTTGTCCTGATTGCTAAATCAGAGGCACATCTCCAATCCAACCTGCAAGTCTGGAAGGAAGAGCTGGAGAAGAGAGGGATGGTCATAAGCAGCTCTAAAACAAAATCCATGGTGATATCACGAGAAGAAAGAGTACATCAGATTAAGCTGGGAGAGCAGGTCCTGGAGCAGGTCGACCACTTTAAATACCTCGGAGCTATTATAGACCGAAAGGGAGGCATCAAAGAAGAGTTGGCCACTCAAAAAGCAGCAGCTGGGAGACTTTTTCAGGCCATAAATCGAGGATTCCTCAGCAAGAAAGAGGTTGGTAAGAAAACAAAGATGGCTGTATACCGCTCCACTTATGTCCCAGTCTTGACATATGGATGCGAGTCATGGGCAATGACCACAACCCACAAAAGCCAGATCCAAACCACAGAAATGAGGTATCTGAGGAAGGTGGTTGAAGTAACAAGAAGAGACATGGTCCGCAACCAGACGATACGTCAAGGCCTAAAATCCCACCCCCTGTAGACCCAAGTAGAACAGTCCCAACTAAGATGGTTTGGCCATGTCTGCAGAATGAGAGAAGATCAGCTACCACGACAAGCATGGGAATCAAAGAGCCAGAGATCCAGACCCCCAGGATGACTGTGATAAAGTCGGTTTGAACTCCCCTCCTCAAATCATGTATAAGATATTATTCTATAGATTCTGCTACTATGGTCATTTTTAAATTGGACAATATTTGAATAGGGAAACGCCACCACTTTTTGTCAGCGATCCGCGCTGGATTTGAAAGTATTGACGATTTGCTAATGATCCCCCCCCCCCCCCCTTCCCTAAAGTACAAGCTTTTGGTAGCTCCGCCCTAATTTTTAAAAGTAACGTTAGAATGACTTGGCAAGCGGCCAAGGCATCGGTTAGTTTCAAATGAGTGAAGGAGTATAGGAGTGAAATAGTAAAAGAGGAAAAGCTACGGTCCAAAATCTATAAATAACTACGCCACTTGTATTGTATCTAAGCAACGGAGTATGTGAAAAGAAAAAAATCTCTACCCCGCCAACTCCGTCACAAATTTTTCTGACGAAAGACTAAAAGCGGGGCATAAATTCAAATCAACGCATGGTGCGAGAGAGAGAAGGGGAGGAATGGAAAAGACTTAGAAGAATATTTATTTCTTCATAAAAACGAAAGAGAGTAAATAAAAGAAATACTTTGACAATAGAGTACTGTTGTTTAATATAATACCATATAATAAATTATCGGGACTTAGAACCTTTTTTTCCCTGATATGTTTGCACAGTGAAAAGAGCCCATGATAATAAAAAAGAGAAAAGTACAAAGATGAAAACTAAGATAAAGGCGTGGATGAAAATATACTGGGTAGATAAAGGACATTAGCCTGATTAAAATTCACTTTTCATCTTTTAGATAGCTTTAAAAGTGACTGAGTTATCGCATAAAATAAAGTTGACAAAACATACAGACAAGCACACTGTCATCCCAGCTCGATTTTAAAAGTAAAATTTTTCTAGGCGTTGCTTGGAAACAAGTCACATTGACTTGCCTCTTTTTTGGTAGACACTATTGGGAGGAAGAGAGAGGTATAACTGTGATGTTTTGCCCCTCCTAAAGCGACTGACGAACTTATTTGAAAAGCGTAAATAAATGTCAAATCGGTGTAGTTTAAACTGATTGGTTAATGTTAGAATAGACATAGAGGGAAATAAAACTACCGCGTCCACTAGGCAGGGTACCACTTGAGAGAGAATTTTCATACATGGAAGGTCAGAGCAAGTAATAAGCAAATTGCCTTTGCGTCTGAAGTAGCGGCTGTCTAAGAGTGACCATTGACAGCCTGTTAAAACCTTAACATAGTGTGTGATTATTTCATTGATTGCCGTAAGATGAATAACCTTTTTAATTCATTATTGATGTAGAGGCTAACCCAGATAGGGCTGTTGCGTGCATATTTTGACGCACATATTACAAAAATCGATATGGCTATTTAATATGGGAAAAATATAGACATTCATTCATTTGTGTATGAAAATGCTGTCTATGGTAAAAGCGAGAGAATCCATGTTTGATTCACACTTTTGATTATAGGAGTAATCGTTCTGGATATTGATCCGGCGCAAGGATATTGCGCTTACGTTTGTACTTATTTTTTAGGGCCAGAAAATATATTAATTTGCTTATTGTGTTTATGGCCTGAATTCATATGTATTACATATTATTAGTACAAGTAGAATCAGTCCTATATTGTATATTTTGGATGGGTAGGAGGGACTAGATTCTTGTTATTCCGGTCTAGCGGAAGTATGAGTTGTCTTGACAAGTCGTGATGAGTTCCGATGTACCGTGATAATGGTGGGTAAGCACTTTTCAAAGGGCTGGTAGATTCTTAAGGAAATATGATGCATGAAGTGGTTTTCTTCTAAAGGAGATGGCATCTCTACTATAGTTTATGTTAGAGACTCTCCTAAGGTACGGTACAATGTATAATTCGGACTCCATGTATTGCCAGACCCTATTTTGATGATCTCATGTCGATTCGACCTAGATGGAACATTGTGCTTCGTATCGCTAGGGTCGTGTTTTGTATCGACGAAGATGACAGACTTTCCTGCAGCGGTTATGGCTACGTGAATTAACCTGATCACCGTAGAGCTGTATGGGAACATTTATGAAATCATTTATATACCCATTATAAATTAACTCTGGCTTATATTCTCCTTCCTATGAATGAGTGAACGACAACTCAGGGAGGCAGCCATGTTAGATTTCAGTCATCATATGTTTTGATCACTGCCAAGAGAACAGATTATTTATCCTATTATCGGACAGTGACAGGGAGATCTCAATCTTGCTAGAAACCCCCTCTTTCGTGGTTTCATAACATATACTACAAACTATGGACGTCAAGTAACTTTAGTTATTTATCGATCTGCCTTCACTGACGCGTTTAGTCAGATAGGGGAATGCGGCCATAATGTATCATGACATTGAACTTTTGATGTACTGCCCATTATTTCTGAATGTGTCATGACTTCAGATCTGCTATGTATACCTACAAATTGATATGTCAACATACCATGATGTACTCGTATGTCCCAGTGTGTACGTCTGAATAAATTGAGTAAACAAAGATTCCAGCAGTCTGCATTGGTGCCTTGTAGACACAAGTGTATGAGTGGTTATATTGGTCAGCACACGAACAGTACACCATTCGCGGTAATCACACTCTACACTTCTACTTCATACATACACCATCCTGCGTCGGTTGGAGTGACCAAGTTTAGGGCCTGCTTCCCTGGAGCCTTTGCCTTCCCTAACTCAGGACTAGGGTGAGTTACCCATTTACAGCTGGGTAGACTGGAGCATGCCTGATCTCAACAACACACCACTCTTCCTTACAGAGCATACAGACTGACACTTTACAGAGTGGAAAGAAGAAAAGAAACTTTACAGTGGCGAGCCAGATTCCTGGGTCCAGCTTACGCAGTTTTGTGTTGAGAATCACAGTTTACAGCTAAAAGAACATTTGTTTGACCACATCAACACCAGTAGGACAGCTATACAGTCGATGTCAGCTTGACCTGTATTACCGATAGGATGCTGTATCTAGGTCAGCGCTTGTTGACAGTTTTTCGCTGTACAGACAGTATTACACAGGACAGTGGTATCAAGTGTAGAATATATCTGGAGCAGTATTGTTGACATTTCTCAACGTACAGAAGAATCACAGTGTTGTTGAACATAAAGTGCATAGTTCATCGTTGGATCTTCATATGCTCAACAGAGAAAAATTGACAGTGTAATAGTTTAAAATTAAATCTATTACTGAATAAAGTGGCAAGTTATTAGTATTAAAATAAACTGTGCCTGCTTTACAACACTATACCTGCAACACATTCCATTCATGACATAAATTATATTGTATGCTATATGCTATTTATGCTTACATGTTATTTGTTATGTATTAAATTAGTTTATGTTCTGTGTGACTAGTACAAGGTATGCCGAGTGACATTGGTCTGGACTAGTATTCTATAGGTACACATTTTCTTAATTGGAAATTTGTTAGCAACAATTTGCTGCTATTTCTGTTAGTTGTGATGAGGTGTTCTTTTCTTCGTTGTTTTTGGTAATAATTTTGTGTTCCTTAGTTTTGTTTGATTTGTTTGTATAATTGTAGGTCTCATCTTTTCTTTCATTTCAGTTTTTTACACCCTTATGTTTATACACTGTGGCGTTATTTGTCTTGTTATATTATGGCAGTTATCATCACGGTTTCTGTGATCATTTTTTTTTCATTTCTCCTATTTAATTTAATTTGATCTCTGCAAATGTGTTCATATTGTCTTTTCTTGTTTGTCCTTTGTAATGTCTTTAGTTGACATATGACGTATAGTGGTATACACTGATAGTATAGTACAGATCAGTACTTGATGATTGTTATTGTTGTAAAACAAAATGTACAAGACCTTTGTAAGGCTTGTCTCCCAAAGTGATTGGTAAAGGGAAATATTTTTTCCACAGGTACTCAAGTGATCTTTGATTACATTGAGGTATACAAGACCTTTGTAAGGCTTGTCCCCACAGTATTTGAGATACAGTTATTGTTGTCCACAGGTACTCAAGTTATCATTGGTTATTATAAACCATACAAGTTTGGACTAAGACTAAGTCTATGGTATAGACTTGTCTCCCATTAAAACGAAATAGGGTAATTTATTTACTTTTTCAGGTTTCTGATTTAAGAAGACAATATGTCTACATTAGATTATTTCATTGCACAAGGAAAATCTCTTGATAAGACTGGAAAAGACTTAGAACAATGGGCTGTTGCTCAATATGACAAAGCATTAGCTGCAGAAGAGAAAAAAACTGCTGCTGCTGTTGAAGAAAGAAAAGCTGCTGCTGAGGAAAAAAAAGCTGCTGCTGAGGAAAAAAAAGCTGCGGCTGAGAAGAGAAAACTTCAAATAGAAGAAAAAAAAGCTCTGGCTGAAGAAAAAAGATGAGAAAGAGAAGCTGCTGCTGAAGAAAAAAAAGCTCTGGCTGAAGAAAAAAGATTAGAAAAAGAAGCTGATACTGCTGCTGAACTAAAGAAATTGCAGATGCAAGTGGAGGAAAGGAGATTTGAGGCAGAACAGAAGAAATTAGAAGCTGATGCAGAGCAGAAAAAATTAGAAGTTGCTGCAGAACAGAAGAAATTAGAAGCTGCTGCAGAACAGAAAAAATTAGAAGTTGCTGCTGCTGCAGAACAGAAAAATTAGAAGTTGCTGCTGCTGCAGAACAGAAAAAAATTAGAAGCTGCTGCAGAACAGAGAAGATTAGATAGAGAAGCTGAAGAGAGAAAAGCAATAAGAGAACATGAGTTTGAATTAGAGAAATTAAAATTGACATGTATGAGTAATGTTAATCAGGCATCTGGTGGTAATGGTAAACCCTTTGTGTACAAGGTCAAGGTACCAGCGTTTAACCCTACCAGTGATGACATAACATTTTGGCTTTCTAGATTTGAACGGGCTTGTCGATCTCATAATGTTGACAAATCACAGTATGTGAATCAGTTGTCTGAAAATCTAAAAGGGGAGTCCCTAAGTAAGTTATATTTTGTTGAAGAGGCCGACAAAGATAATTATGATGCTGTTAGGGCAGCTTTGATAAAGAGATATCAGCTGTCTGAGGAAGGTTACCGTCTTTTGTTTAAAACAATGAGACCTGAGGTAGGTGTAGAATTCTCAGATTTCATCTCAAAAGCACGAATTACACTTTCACGATGGATTGAATTATCCAAAACAGAGAAAACATTTGATGGTCTTACGGATTTATTGCTAAGAGACAAGGTCATGTCTTCTGTAAATAAATCATTCCTAGAGTTCTTACATGAGCGTAAACCTGGTACAATAAAGCAAATGGAAGAATATTGTGACCAGTATGCCACGGCACACCCTGACATGATTCTTAGTAACTCTAACATTAAAGAGAGTATGCCAGTTGCTTCGGCAACAGAATATAATCAGAATTACTCACACAAATTCCAAGGAGCTAAAAATAAATTTGATAAAAAGGTTAATTGGAATAAGTATCAAAACCAAGATAACCACTCAAATCAGGGTTCTTCTTCGAAGAACTGGAATCGGGCTGATAGTCCTCGACACGCGAGGGGGTACCCATAATGTTAGAAATTCTCGGAAAGGGAGTAGCTATAGGAACTACCCAAGTGCTTCATGGAGACAAAAGAAACAATATTACAGGGATACTCAATATAATGAGCATGATGATTATGATCATGAATGTTATGATTCAAACCCAAATAGGGGTTATAACAGAGGCAATAATAATTATAGAGACAATTATAACCGAGGTAGATCACAACACAAAAGACATGGTAAATCGTATTACCAGGCTAACTCTGCACAACAGGAGTTCCACGACACCGATAATCAGAATAATGATAAAAAAGACTCCAACAGTGTAGCAAATTCCGCTTTCGATTTTGCTAGAGCATCTGAGTGTTCGCAATGCAAAACATTATTCGATCCAACCACAGTTTCTACTTTAAGCTGCGGTCACCCGCTTCCCGCTCTCCATGTGTCAATTGCGCATAATGGAAGGGGTGCTCTTGTCTTTAATAGGGGCCTAATAGATGGTACTCCGGTATCAATTCTTTTCGATTCGGGGTGCACTACCATTGGAGTGAGGCAATCACTCGTAAATCCTTCTCGAGCTACAGGCAATATAGTCAAATGTGTAACATTTGGTGGCACATTGGAGAAGTACTCCACTGCCATTATCAATATTGCTACGCCTTTCTTTACAGGAGAGGTGCAAGCATGTCTCTTGCCGAATCCGATCGCTGATCTTATCATCGGTCGCATTCACGGGGTGAAAGAATGCACTCCACAGCAAATTTCTAATTGGGAAAATGTTAATATGCAATCTGCTAATGCAGTAATCACTAGGGCTCAAGCTCTTAATATGCCACAATCTTCACATTCTGAAGATAATGATGCGCAGATCCAAGATGATCCCTTGGAGATTTCCCACGATTCCTTTATCAAACAGCAGGAAGATGATCCTACTCTAAAGAAATTCTTTACTCTGACAAAAAAAAGTGATCCGAATAAGGATACAAATCGTAAATCTTGGATTACGATGAAGAATGGCGTACTTGTACGTATGGTACAAGACTCCGCTAAGTCCATTCATTCTCAAATCCTTGTGCCTAAAAATATGAGAGTTAAAATCTTACAGCACGCTCATGATTCGCAGTGTGCTGGACATATGGGTTTTTCCCGTACTAAAGCTAGAGTTCTTCAATCTTTCTTTTGGCCTGCTGTGAATAAGGACATACGAATCTATTGTCGATCTTGTAAAGTATGTCAAGAGATTAAATCCAGAGGTCCACGCCATGATGCACCTATTCAGGCTGCAGACATTCCCATTCGGCCATTTCAAAAAATGGCGATAGACATCATTGGTCCATTTAAGATAAAGTCTGCGAGAGGACACCAATTTATTTTGACGTGTGTTGATATGTGCACACGTTGGCCGGAGGCTGTTCCTCTAAAGAGCATAACTACTGCTGATGTCGCAGATGCTCTTTGGTTAATATTTTCTCGTCTGGGGTTTCCAGCAGAAATATTATCCGACCATGGTACCCAACTCATATCGGATACCATGTCTCAAGTAATGTCGACTCTGAAGATAGAGAGATCGCTGAGTAGTATTTATCATCCTATGTCCAATGGGATGGTGGAACGTTTGAATAGAACTCTGAAAAACCTACTAGGTAAGATAACAGAAGATCATCCTCAGGATTGGGATAGGGTTTTACCCGCGGCTCTCTTTGCATATAGAGAGGTCGCCAACGAACATACAGGATTTTCTCCCTTTGAACTTGTCTTTGGCGCGAAACCGCGAGGTCCTATGTCCTTACTTCATGATCTTATAACTGCTGATAATATTGTCGATGACACAAAATCCTCTTATGAATATGTCATCGCACTTAGACACAAGATTATTGAAGCATGCAAATTGGCAACTGCTTCTTCTGAATTTGCGAAACAGAAGGCAAGGGAATTTGCCAATAAAAAGAGATGTTTGCGTCAACTTTGTCCAGGTGACAAAGCATTTGTCTTGCTACCTTGTAGGGAAAATAGACTTCTCATTTCTTGGAAAGGTCCGTACGATATAATATCAAAAGTTTCCGATGTTGACTATATCGTCGATATTGACGGGAAGCGTAAAACCTTCCACATCAACATGCTCACGGAATTCCATGAACGTCCTGATTATTTACAACCTGTTTTCCAGGCAACGGACGATTTTCCAGTCCAACATGGACAGTACTCATCTCTGTCAGTAATACAGGATGAGGAAACGAGTTTCTCGGATGTAAATTTACCTTTTCCAATGATTCCTCTTCACTCTAATGAATCATGGAAAGATGTTGCAATTTCTCCAGAATTATCTCCAGGAGAGCAGAAACAAGTTTCTACTATGTTAGAACAATTTCAGGATGTCCTTACTGACATTCCTGGTCAAACTGATGTCATTCAACATGACATTATTCTTACTGACCATAGTCCTATAAGAGTCAGACCGTATCCTATCCCGATACATTTTCAAGCACATGTAGAGAAAGAGTTAGATGAGATGATAGAGTTAAAAATTATTGAACCATCCACATCAGCATATTCTTCGCCGATGGTTATAGTACGGAAAAAAGACAATAACATACGTCTTTGCGTGGATTATCGCAAATTGAATCAAGTGACTAAATTCGATGCTGAACCTATGCCTTTACTAGAAGAGCTACTTACGAGACTATCGAATTCTCACTTCTTTACTAAACTCAATTTGTCTAAGGGATATTGGCAAGTTCCACTATCCGAACACGCCAAACCGTTTACTGCTTTTTCGACGCCTAGGGGTCTATTCCAATGGAATTTCATGCCTTTCGGTCTTATGAACGCCCCTGCAACATTTATACGCATGATGCGTCGAATCCTATCTCATCGCTCAGATGTCATTGCGTATCTTGATGACATCTGTCTTTTCAGTGATACTTGGAACGATCACTATAATGGTATAAATGAACTATTGTCTATCTTACGCGAGCATAACCTGACAGCGAAACCATCGAAAGCATGTATTGGTTTTAGCGAAATATCTTTCTTAGGACACCGTGTTGGTCATGGGTTCCTAAAAACAGAAGACCATAATACAAGTAAGATACTTAACATTTCTATTCCTAAGACTAAAAAGCAAGTACGAAGTCTCTTAGGTCTAATATAATTTTATGGACGATTCATCCCGAATCTGTCCTCCATTATGTCACCTCTTTCTTCCTTGCTAAAGAAAGGGTCTCCTAATGTAGTCCATTGGACTCAAGAATGTCAATCCTCTTTGGATAAGGTTAAAACTATGTTTTCTACTTCACCTATCCTAGTATTGCCTTCTAAGGATAAGACATTTATTCTTCGTAGTGACGCTTCATCCACCGGGATTGGAGCTGCACTAATGCAAGAGTACTCTGGAACTCTGCATCCTGTGATGTATATTTCTCGGAAATTAAATGCCGCAGAGAAGAATTACTCGGTCCTAGACCGTGAATTATTGGCTATGGTTTGGTCAATCCTTAAACTGCAAAGATTTCTTCTGGGCGCGCATTTCATTGTGGAAACTGACCAGAAAGCTCTTACGGCTATTCAGAGTAAAAATCTGAAGAGCGCGAGATCAACGCGATACGCGATTGCTCTACAGCCATTTCATTTTTCGGTGCGAGCTATCCGTGGGTCAGAAAATGTGATGGCAGATATTTTGTCTAGATGCCCACATGATTCATAACTGTTATACAACTTTGATACAGTTGTTTCTATGTTGAAATGTGTACACATATGTAATATATCATATATTGATTGTAACACTACTTAGCGGTTCATTGATATTTATTCACCGCTGATCTTTCAATGTTTTTCGTCTTTGATGATCATGATGTTAAGATATCTTAGATGAAATTTATGTATAAACTAATGTGGAAATTGTGTCATTGCTAATATTGTAGTATGCGTTGGTGACACCTCTCTGGAAATATTTATACTTAGAGAAGTACTTTCTCTAAGGTCATAAAACTTATGCTTATCATCTGCGCATTGTATTGGTGCGTTGTGAGCCTATTGTATGTTGCTCCTAGATGGATTTCAAAAAAAAAAAAAGTACCATTTTTTTTTTCCCGAGGGGTGTGGTAATCTGTTGCGTGCATATTTTGACGCACATATTACAAAAATCGATATGGCTATTTAATATGGGAAAAAAATATAGACATTCATTCATTTGTGTATGAAAATGCTGTCTATGGTAAAAGCGAGAGAATCCATGTTTGATTCACACTTTTGATTATAGGAGTAATCGTTCTGGATATTGATCCGGCGCAAGGATATTGCGCTTACGTTTTGTACTTATTTTTTAGGGCCAGAAAATATATTAATTTGCTTATTGTGTTTATGGCCTGAATTCATATGTATTACATATTATTAGTACAAGTAGAATCAGTCCTATATTGTATATTTTGGATGGGTAGGAGGGACTAGATTCTTGTTATTCCGGTCTAGCGGAAGTATGAGTTGTCTTGACAAGTTGTGATGAGTTCCGATGTACCGTGATAATGGTGGGTACGCACTTTTCAAAGGGCTGGTAGATTCTTAAGGAAATATGATGCATGAAGTGGTTTTCTTCTAAAGGAGATGGCATCTCTACTATAGTTTATGTTAGAGACTCTCCTAAGGTACGGTACAATGTATAATTCGGACTCCATGTATTGCCAGACCCTATTTTGATGATCTCATGTCGATTCGACCTAGATGGAACATTGTGCTTCGTATCGCTAGGGTCGTGTTTTGTATCGACGAAGATGACAGACTTTCCTGCAGCGGTTATGGCTACGTGAATTAACCTGATCACCGTAGAGCTGTATGGGAACATTTATGAAATCATTTATATACCCATTATAAATTAACTCTGGCTTATATTCTCCTTCCTATGAATGAGTGAACGACAACTCAGGGAGGCAGCCATGTTAGATTTCAGTCATCATATGTTTTGATCACTACCAAGAGAACAGATTATTTATCCTATTATCGGACAGTGACAGGGAGATCTCAATCTTGCTAGAAACCCCCTCTTTCGTGGTTTCATAATATATACTACAAACTATGGACGTCAAGTAACTTTAGTTATTTATCGATCTGCCTTCACTGACGCGTTTAGTCAGATAGGGGAATGCGGCCATAATGTATCATGACATTGAACTTTTGATGTACTGCCCATTATTTCTGAATGTGTCATGACTTCAGATCTGCTATGTATACCTACAAATTGATATGTCAACATACCATGATGTACTCGTATGTCCCAGTGTGTACGTCTGAATAAATTGAGTAAACAAAGATTCCAGCAGTCTGCATTGGTGCCTTGTAGACACAAGTGTATGAGTGGTTATATGAAGCTTTACAAGGGCGCCATAACATTGTGTGTGTACGACATTTTGCCTTTGTGGGAGATTGCGACATACTAGGAGCAGAGGCAGGTCTTAGGAAGCAAATCAAACTAAATTGAATATTGTCATACACATTTTGACTGTAAGACCAGGAAGTCACTGGCAGGCCTATTGGTATATTAAACTTTGAAGAAAAGACAAGATTGTAATTCAGCTGAAGAAGATGATGTATATTGACAGGAGCGTTGAGACTAGGTGGAAAAGAAGATACCCACTATTTATGAAGAAGTCAGAATAAATTTAAAAACTGTAGCTAATTTTGTTAGCTCTTTTACCTGATCACCATACTTGTTTAATGATGTTAAATTGGTAGTGGTGGACACCATTAACTAGGGACTTAGGAAGACCTGTACATCTTGTTTCAGGGTTACATCGCCCAGTTTCAAGTTGGTCAGGAGTCGGAGCTGCAGCAGTTGAGGCAACCTACCGGTTGTTTCTTCATTAAAGCATACAAGTGTTAGCAGACTCCAGAATACATGGCAGTGGGTCGTGTGCATTTTCTCAAACCAGTCATCCAGGGTCTACGAGGATAAAAGATAAGCCTATATCTTGCGGGCTTATGCAGACTCAATTGAATTTAATCTCCACCCTATTCAGAAACAGTACGTGAAGTGATGTGAAAACCAGTTTTTCCCCAATATTGACTCTTCGTATAACAGGGGTTTTTCCACAGGGAATAACAGTTTAGAAACTTTAACATATTAAAATATATTGGACAGATGTCCTGCTTGTGTATTTAATTTGATAAAACCATATTTTCATTTTTAAGTTAAACATTCCTGTCCTAAAAAATTTGAGGGACAGGAAATTAAATTGTATATACACATATATCCTAACTTTAACCTTTAGCACGCTGCATAAAAATTCAGAAAACTTGCCCAACCACTGCATTCTTTTTCACAGCGTCCCGTTTTTATAGTGGGTGACTTGTAATGTCTATAGTTTTTGTGTTTCTTGGTCAACTGCTATCATTTTTGGAATTTCTATATATAAATGAATGGTGAATCTGATGATATAAAATTTTTTTGTGTACATGTTAGATGTGATAGGAAGAGAGGAAAGGAAAGATGAAAAAAACGAAAAAAAAAATTAAAATAATAAAAAATAATTTTTTTTTAATTTTAAAATTTAAAAAAAATTTTAAAAAAATAACCAACACACGAAGAGTCCATATCCCTTGCATCTCAATGAAAGTCATTTGACCAACAGACCAATACAAATCAAATGACGATCTTTTCGTTACACCCATCATCAGTAGCAAAGCAACAAACACTCTCGTCAGCAGTGACATTCGGCCGAAATTCTAAACCTTTCCGATATTCCTAATCTTAATCCCTAAAATTATACATACTTGAAAGGCCATTTTACTTTCGTTTCCATCTCGGCCATCAAACATATTCTGAGAACCGATATCAGCGCTTATAAAGACAAAAATCTCATCCCCACCGCATGGCGTCAGAATCCAATAAAATTAGAGCAAAAATGGCCGCATGTTGATGCCGATTCATTTCGATTTTAAAAATTTACAAAAAATAAATGCGGATACACCCATCGCTTTTTTAAGATCGGAAACGGAAGCTAGCTCTCTTGCAAATAACATTAGAACTTAACATCCGGGGCTGAAATCACGTGTACACACGTCCTCATGCTAGAAACGGTGATATCCGCAAGGCGCAACATTGCGCCTCCAGCATGGAGAACATAGGTTACGTTCGGCGCAACGTTGCGACCGCAGCGTGCTAAAGGTTAAACCCAGTCTTGTTTAATTAATTTTAGTAATTTACATGTGTATTTGTTTAACGCAATTATCACAACATTTCCATTACCCTAGACACCAGCCATATAAATTAACATCACAAACACTAGTTACCCAAAATAAATCGCAGAGTGAGATCGTAGGGTGGTAGCAGTCAGGTACCCTGATAACATCAACTTCAACTATTAGAATCAGGGACTTGCATAGCTGACCTCACTCTGTAGACACATTCTGACTACCTTTTCTTTTAACATCAAAACCCACCACAATGACCCAGAGTCTGCTGGGAGGACAACATTAGACAATCTTTGAAGGACCGAGGACTAGAATGGAACCAGGCCAGGTGGAAGACAGCCGAAAGGATAGTGTGGCACTCTCTCTTCCAAACCGCTACACCTCATGGTAGAAGGGGAACGACTAAGTAAGTAAGTAAGGTTCTGAAAAAAAGTGAGTGTGTATATTTGTTACATATACAGCATCAGTTTAAAGTAGTCGCCAATGACTGCAATCTTCTTCTTCTTTGTTCAGTTTGTAGTCATGCTAAACCTGCAGGGCTGTCGCCAGGAAGAAGTCCACAGTCTTTCCCAGGTCAGCACGGCAGCCCCATAGCATCTACCTGATCTCAGCACCCCCTGGCCAGGTCAGGCGTCATCATTGGTTCGGCAGTTTTGGAGAATGTGATTCAGAATAACTGCAATGATTTCCACTCAGCAGAAAACAACTAGAGCTAAATGAAGAAGCGAGTGTAGTCAGCAGGGGCATATTCAAAGTGTTTAGCACCTGAGGCAGATCCTTCCTTTGCGGCCCCTCTACCCCCCTTCTCAAAACACACTAAAAAATATATTCCAGTTGCAAGAAAATTTTTTAACAGTACAGTACTGTCACAATAGTGTCCGAACTATCCCTCTCGCACCTCCTTTAGAATGCTCTGGTGGTCAGTACAATGTAACGGATTTGAACTAAAATTATTAAATAAAAGAAAAAGAAACTGTCATTATTCAGCCTTTGAATTTAAAAAAAAAATCAAACAATTTAGCTTAGACAAGGAGAAAGTATTTATAGTTTTACATACAGTATGATACAGCGACTGTTTACATTGTACAATTGCAACAGAAGAAAGGAACAAACAACAACATTAACACACTACAATTTGGCTTTACACTTCTGAGAATAAAGAGACCTCTGGAGTGGTAGAATATAGTCTAACAGTATATAACAGGATCAAGGTTTAAAATATAACAGTAAAAGTATAATAAAACTGTAAAGGTCTAATGATATGAAATTCTCAACATCATAAAAGTAAATTAATTAAATATAATATACACACTCATGCCCCAGCCTTCATTCCTCCATCATTTCACACAAACACACACACACCAACACTAAAAAATATGCAACAGAACAAGTATAAAGAATCAACCATTTTTTAAAACACACATAGAATTAGACATTTTATGCCCCAGCATTCATTATCCCTCATTTCACACACACACAAAACACACACATAAACCAAAAAATATGCAACAGATCACGTATAAAGAATTGGCCTTTTTTTTTAAACACACACACAGAATTATAAATTTTAATTTACCTTATGGGCCTCTTAAAATAAATGATGAGAAAGGATACTGCCATAACAAATAGTGGGGTTGAAGTAGGGACTAGTTGACAAAGTTTGTCATGTTGGGTAACTGTCTAACAATGTGGCAAATTTGTTGGTAGAGTTGCTTGGAGTTATAAAATTTTTTTTTTTTTTTTTTTTAACGTATCTCCTCAATGTTTGTCAGGCATTATTATTATTGTTAACAAAGCACGAAACATGGTTGGGGTTATCTTAAGACTAGATGTAGTGGCTTTTCTGAATGAGTGCAAGTGACACAGGGACATATCAGCAGCCTGAGAATATGGGTCATCAAACGGTATATTCTGCAGTTTGTCTGTATACTGGGATTTTTTAGACCATAAACGGCTCTGGGGCTGACCCAGCGTCATGAATTGGGTACCAGATCAACTCTGGGAAGGTTAAGGTGGCCAGCCTGATGCTGACCACTCACCCCTAGTGTGCCGATGGTCAAGAAAATATGGGCCTAACACCATATTCCCAATATGCTCAATGGGCGTGTAACGGGATGAAGATGTGACTTGTGGGTGTACTCATGTTTAATGGTGGTTTGAAAGGTGCTGTGGTGTCTTGAGTGAAGCAGTTATAAGAAAAAAAATACATATGGACGAAAGTGCTGACACTGAGTTGTATTAAGACGCCACTAAAAAGGGTCTAAAAAGCTACAGTCTTTCATAAATGGGTGCTTGCGTCGAATAAAAATATTGAAGAGGTATGACAAGATCACTAATGTGGAACTGATGGCAAGTGCCAGTGGACCACGAGATGAGAAGAAGATGATGGCGATGGATTGGACACACATTGCGGAAACCTGCTGATAGCATACAAGGCAGTCTTTGTTCTGAAATCCACAGGGTAATGGAGGTAGTTAACACATGGAGAACAGAACTGGAGACAGACCTGAAGGGGATGAAGAAGATAGGGATAGACCTTGAGCTGATGGCACTAGACAGGAAGGCTTGACAAACGTTTGTTGAAGACCTATGTTTCCTGGGGTGCTGAAGGGTGATGGTGATGATAATAATGGTCTTAGCACCATTAATTAAGGATCTGGAAATGGAGCACTAAGCCTGGTATTTGATACTATCTTGTTTGTTCCAATAGTATAGATTGATTGCTGCCATGTTGTGCCCCCTCCTTGAATGGCTATTTCACGAAATGTATGTGTTGTGTTGCTCGCTTAAACAAATGTTAAAATAGCCTTTCTCTAATGCTGACCTTAATCATGTGGTCCAACACTCATTCTCTTTTGAGCTTGATCAAATTTTTTTAAAAAGTAGCCTCTAAGACAACGAGACTTAGCATGCAATTTCAGTAGAAACAGGGTGGGTTTTTATTTTTTTTTACTTTAATGATGAAAAATATCCCGTTCAACCTCTGATGGGTTATAATTATATAATTAAGATATATAGTGTTTTCAATTCCAAATAAGATGAATAACTGCCGATACGGTAAAGTGGCATCACATCTGTCAAATCATTGTAAATATGGCAAATCAAAATTACCAGTTTTGCATGTGTTAAAAAATAAACAAAAATGAGATAAAACAAAAAAGAAACCAAACAAAAATAGTATTCAGGGGGAGAGGTATAAAGGTCTGGTGTTTCCAGTTAGATATTTAATTGACTTTCACTAGTCATAAGTCATGTGTATTTTAAGAACATCATCAGACCTTGACCTTCAAAATTACTATATATTAACTTTTGTTCTTGTTAAATGCTGTTTGACTAAATTATGCAGTTCCCTATTCTTAACACCTCTTCTATGACAGGGTGGTGTCTTGGGTTTGGGTTACTGTTTATAGTCTATTTAGTAATGAATCGATATGATGTAAACACTGCAAGCTACTTGGGCAACATGGCATATTGTGTCAACTAATTCCTACTTCTAACAATAACGACAATTTATATATATATATATATATATATATATATATATATATATATATATATATATATATATATATATATATATATATATATATATATATTCACAACGGGCTGATCACCCGTTTGCCAGTCACTTCGATTACGGAAACAACAGCAAATGGGTTGATTTGCCGTTGCCCTAAAGACGCCACTAGGCGTGATGGGAAACAATGGCAAAGAAAACCTATCTGCTGTTGCCCTAAGACGCCACTAGGCGTAATGGCCACTGACTGCTTTGACGGTCGGTGGCTAAGGACGGAAGAAGAAGAAGATAGGCCTATATATATATATATATAATTTATAACCTTCCAGGGTGAACATGACTGCTTTTCTTTATCAATTTTAAACAACAGAAAAACTCACTGAGAGGGCGTGAGTATATAACAATAAACTGGAGGTTTAGATAGACGTCCAAATCTTACAAATTTTTAAACAAAAACATAAGAGCACTCACTAATTTCAATGTGAGTTACAGATCCACATGCTACTGAAGCTCTATAAAAACAGCATGCAAATACATGTACGCAGAAAAAAAAGCCTCCTCAAGACTATCATGTTCTAGTTATGTAGGACCACTGTATTTTATTCCTTCTTCTGCAGTAATCGCTCTGTTATATTTATTTATATCTAATCTCAATTATATTATGACAGCAGTCACAGAAGTAAATTAGAAATTAACTAAAATGGGTATCGATATCACAATACTTGCTACACGAGAATATGAGATTAGAATGTTTATAAAACAGTTGTACGAAACAAAGAAACTCGTGGGGTTCCTCTCACTGAATACATATACATTTGATTTTTGATGTGTAATATGTTTGATATTTAGTGTGTATGATTTCAATACGGCTGTGTATTCGGTCGTACTTTTTACCACTGATTCCAAACTAACCTTCGATGCTAAAATGTCAACATTAGAGCGATGGTTACTTCCGGCCAATATGTGGCTTCAGTTCACCTTGTTTACATTGTTGAGACCACACAAAAATTTCTCAGCTGCAGCGTCCTCCGATCGAAAAGTTCATACTAATATTAACATCAAAACTAATATTAGTTTCCTATTTCTCGTACCTTTTTGCTCCGCAGTGAATATGTGTAGTTATGTGTTGTTTCGTAGCACTTAGGGTTAGGATTAGGGTTAGAGTTAGGATTAGCGTTAGGATTAGGGTTTGGGTTAGTGCTAATCCTAACCCTAAGTGCTACGAAACAACACTTAACTACACATATTCGCTGCGGAGCAAAAAGGTACGAGAAATAGGAAATTACCATTTGGGTAGTTCTATATATACTAATTTTTACATTCATTCGTTTTATAATGCCATGTAGTGATGTAAAACATGACTAGTTTTGTTTTATTTAAATTTAGCCTACTGCGCATATATTTTAATAGGAGCTAGCTCATCCCCATCCCTTTGTTTCTCGTATTTTCCACCATTTTTAGTTCTGTTTTGTCAGTCTTCGCTTTCTATTTATTGTTTCATTATCACGTAACCTCCACTCCTTAAAATGTTTGCAGTTTGGGGCTTTTATATTTTTCCCTTCTTTTGTGTGAGTAGAGGGGGAATTGGCCGAAGGGAAGCATAGTGAACTGGAAGCAGCCATATTGGTCTGTTTTTGGCAAGTGGCTATTATTACGAACAATGTTTGTAATTACGGCGTTTACACGGTTTAGGCCTAAGTACGACATGATATATGTATAAAGCTTGACCATTTGATGCACAAACGACCTCGACCGGCGATGGACACCTATTCTGATGCAGTCAGCTCAGAATTATGTGCTCGATCAGCGTATCCAATAAAGTTAAAATGCTCCGGCACGGAACATTCAGCTAATGCGCGAAACACTGGCAGAGGTTAAGGTTAGGTCTATGTGTGCATTTTCGCGTTTAACAGGGTTTTGACTCCATAATTATTTTCCACCCTATGCCATAATTATTTTTTGAAGAATTCTAAACGGTGAAGTGTACTGTCTTTTAGTGTAAATTTTATGTTAATCTTTTTTTGTGAACATGTACTTATTATATACCAGACTGTAGGAAAATGGATAGAGAATTGTAATATCTAACGTCTTTGGCAGTATTAACACAAGTGTGTTCGTTATACTTAAAACATTTTGCATGTAAAATTGAAAAACACTAAAAAGTTAACTAGAATACGATCTTACCAAAGACAAATTACTGTTGTAGACAATAAAACTTTCTTTTTTGTCTTCAAACGTCAAGTTAATCCATATACAAAGTAAAAAAACATGCTTATGGCCACAATTAGTACATTTAGTGTTATTCACACCAGTTTTTCTGTGGTCCCTTGTAAGAAAAAAATAAATTACGTAATCCTGCATTACTATGATGGGTAGGGTGTATGTAGGTGGATGTAGAAGGTTAGACAACACTCATAAACCGTTCGTCTGGCTCACTGTCTAAGGAGTAATACACCGACTCCAACAACCATATCAATCTTCGTGAATATATAATATCACAAATAAGTCACAATGGGTGCAAGGCCATTACAAATATTGGAGACATAACAAATCCCGAGTATTCTACGATCACTCCTATCCTCGGAATAACTACAGCCACAAAATAGGCTACTACATACATCCACTGCACAACTCTGACCTTTACTCACGCACTACTATAGACATCCACCCTTCTCTTCTCTACGCTCTTCGCTGTCTCCTGTATACTGTCTACTCTCTACTGACTCAACTCTGTACTGACCCAACACACATCCCTCTCTGTCTGACCCCTTTCATTCGTATTCACCAAACACGTGAAAACCTTCCACACTCCACTGAGCTTCATTCACGCATGACTATAGCTAGCAGCTTGTCTTCAGCAATGCTCACAACATTGCTTGTAACTAAAATATTACAAGGCAAGCATTCCCAACTCACAACAACTCAAATGACTAATAAACTCCTGCTGGAGCATAGGAACATTCACACATGCAAAATACCCTCAAAACACTCCGTGACATCCACCTCTTTCCCCACGTGAAAAACCAGGGTTTTTCACCGATGAGACAGAGATGGAAGTCCTATACATCCTCAAACCCAAAATACATCATGAAAGTAAACAATGCTTCAATTCGCCATATCAAACCTCACAATAATAGCATACCAATTATTCTCACGACAATCACATTCAATATCTCTACAATTAAACAAAATTCAATTTCACAGCAGAGAAATGCATGCCTAATCTTCAAAATTCAAGTCAAGTCAACAAAATACACAAACAAAACTACATGCAAGAATGCTTAATAAAAATCAAAATCCGCTCGTCTGGTTTCTTGCCCTACTAGTAACATCCAACTGTTGTAGGGTTAATGTACACCTGGTCAGCCAGCTACTTGGTGACTTGGCAGACTGCAGAAAGCTAGTGGCACCCACATATGACCACTGCAGAAGCATCTGCCCTGAGAAAGCAAATTTTGTCTAAATCAGAAAGCATCAAAAGTTGACTACTTGCAAACATATCAAATTTTGTCTAAGTCACTTTGACACTTATTTGTACAAATCACTACTAGGCCTTCTTTCTCAGTTAGTGATGTTAGTTTTAGGCCCTGTAATTTCAATATTCTACTATCAGAGGCCCCTTCTGGCATCATATTCATCTCAGCCTTGGTCATACTCTTCAGGGTAGCTGCTCCATTTGGGCTGATGATACCCACGGCTACTACCACAGCTACAGCAACATATACCACTACCACAACTCCATCTACAATGTGCTCTACTGTACAGAGGGTAGCTCTCTCTTCTGTCTTCCCAGCGGCAATCTCCTCTGAAACTACATCTGTATACTTCTCCAGCTCTTTGTTCACTATCGTTTGGTCTGTAGGAACTATATCCCATGCTTCTTCCTTGTCCTTTGTTTCTAAATCTTATATGATGTTCAATTTGAAAACTACCACAGTAACGATTACTACTCGTGAGGTTTCTTCTAAAGTGTCTGAAATCTCTTAAGTTGTTGGTTTCTCTTCTGTAATGTTTCTCATGTGACATACGAGCACGACGACCCCCTCTGCGATACTTCTCAATCAGCTTTCGGCGCTCTTCTTTCATCTGGTCTGTCTCAAAATATTTGACAGATCCATACCATTCACCTTCTTCTGGCAAAGTAAAGTTCACCTTTGTTTCATTTATTGCCCTTTCCAGAATATTCATCTTACGTTCACCCCATTCTTTTGCTGATTTAATATTCCTCCCAATGTTAGTTTCCGGTTGACCCAACTGTTTTGGAGGCGATACGTGCTCTTGTTGTGGTGAAATTAAATTTAATACTGCAGTATCAGCAACCAGGACATTACCAGACGACCTGCTATCCACAGGAATTACCCTAGGTTGAAGCTGCAGTAAAATGTCATCAGCTTTTCCCTGCAATCTTTTAGTTCCTCCATAAGTACCGTCTCTATGTTTGTGCTTCCATAGTTTGATATTCTCATCTGTACACTCTTTGATACCACGGATATTTCCACTTGTCTGGTCGGCGACCGGATCTTCAAGAACAAAAGCTTTCAGTTTGCCACACAAGAATGGCGTATCAATATTTATCATTGCTAGAGGATAGACTTCAACTCTACCCCCAAAAGTAATACATTTAGCAGTTTGACCCAACAACCAAGACTCCTCAGTGCATGATCTACGCATGCCAACCGTTGTACAACCTGTATCCCTCAACACTGACACAACTTTATGTCCTACGTACCCTGAATGCAAGACTAGGTTCCCATCTGTATGAACTGCCGATAAACAAGGAAGTGGGTGGCCACAAATCAGAATTGGTGTCTCATCTTTATCAAAAAGTGGTCTGCACCCTTCACAACTCTAGCTGTTGAATGTATCTAAAACTACCACCGAATTTGCACGTTCAAACTTCCTATTAGGACAATCAAATTGAAGTTGGTCAATACCATTACATACAAAGCATCTGTACTCCTCACGCTGGCTCTTCTGTGGACTACCCTTAGTACTAGTCTGAGGCTCGGCCACAGACTGAGGTTCAGGCTTGTCACAAAACTTTGCTCCATGGCATGGTGATCCACATTTAAAACAACCTGAAGGTCTTCTACTACCTGACTCTGTCATATTCTGCTGTTTCCTGGGGGATGTACGGAAGTCTGTTTCTGTCCACCTCTTACTTACTGCCTTCCTATCATAAGGTCTCTCCCCACTATGAGAATTTTGTCTCCGATATGGCCGTGTTTCAAAACTACGCTTGGCCGCACATGTTTCTGGCACCGCCGATTTATGAATCGGTCTGCCTGGATGTGCTGTTGCGTATTGCTGCCCTAACTGTGACATTGCCGAAATATTTTCCGGTTTTCTTTCCTGAAAAAAGCCAACAACTCTGAGCTACATGAAGACATTACCTTATCACATAAGATCAAATCACATAGGCCATTAAAATCTTTAGCAATGCCCGATAGGTCAATCCACCTGTTCAATAACATCTTAATATCTGCGATAAACTCCGCAAAATCTTGCTCACTACTTGGCATCGCACTGTGGAACTTTAACTGATAACCCTGCTCATTTAACCTGTACTTGCGTAACAAAGTTTCCTTCACTATGTCATAATTTAATCTATCTTCCACAGTTAATTGGAAAACTGTTTTTAATGCTGACCCTGTTAAATAATCTGTCAACAGTGATCCCCACAGTTCTTTATTAATCTTTAAGGCAGTTGCCTTCATTTGGAACCTCTCCAAAAAACATAAAATCTATGGATTCATTGAAAATTGGGAGTTTCAACTTGTACATACTCCCGTACTCTTTTTTTTTGATGATGAGTCTGAACCCGACTTCTCTACCTCAAGTCTTCTCAAGGATATCTCTTTGTCCGCTTCTATCTTTTTCATTTCTTTCTGTATCTCCAATCTCTTAGTCTCTTCCTCTGCTTCTGCTTTCTTACTTTCTTCCTGTATCTCTAATCTTTTAGTCTCTTCCTCTGCTTCTGCTTTCTTAGTTTCTTCCTCTGCCTCTGCGTTCTTTCTCTCTCTCTCCTCATGTCGTTCTTGTCTCTCCTGCACCTCTTTAAATTGAGCCTGTGCAAATGTTAAGAGATCTTCTCCAGATTTTCCTATCCTCTCACCAACGAGGATAAAATCCATAAGTGTTGACATGATTATAAATATATCTGACTTATATGCACCTCAAATACTTTAACTAAATGTCAAAATAGTTCACACCCCAAAATAATATCTTAAATAACTACTAAGATGACACCATACTCACTGTACTCAATGTCTATCGAAAAAAAACTAATAGCCCTACAAAACAAACAATGACACCAATGATGATGATGATAAACACTACACCCTAATTAACAAACAACAACCTGGTAGGTCGGTAACAAGAAAAAGGAAAGATGTGTGACAGAAGTAATATTGAAATATACAGTACCAGACCTTTATAACGCACGAAAATAGGACATTGAAAAAATTAATGTATTTACAGGATAGTGTAAGAAGAAAATGACTGAAGAATACACCATATACACAGAACGCCAAAGAGGGAATATATAACACAACCAACAACAAACTGCACGTCAACAACTAATGCAAAAATGCACACTTTATTCATGAAGGGCAAAACAACTGACCCTGCCCACAGGATAGGACCCCTTCTAAGAGTAAATAGCGCAAAATCCTACAGATGAAATCAAAACACAAGTAAATAACATAATCGTCACTTCCAACAACAACACTGAAACAATGAATGCCGAGGGAAGCCTGGACAAATAAATGAAATATGGCCTTAGAATAATGAACGAAAACAAACTAAGGTTACGTAGCTTTTTATGGTGTACTGAGATGGCAGGCTATGGCAATAAACTGATCTGATCTGTTGTCTCCAAGTCACCTCTGCAGCAGTAACTTTGAGAAGCGCAAACACTACAACAGTTCTTGTGGGGAATATGTTAATACACACTTAGTATATAATTCAAGCTTATTAGAATACAACTAAAATAGACGGAAGAACTAGAGAGAAGGATGACAGATAGGGTTAGCACAGTTATAGGTGAATCAGATGTAAGCAGTGTTTAAGGCAGACAGGAATGGCACAGCTATAGGTAGAGCAGATGTAAGCAATGTCTAAAACCGACAGGAATGACACAGCTACAGGCAGAGCAGATATACACAAAGTATGATAATAAATTCTAACTGCAATCTAACCTAAAACCTACATAACATATAATGCCATATAGAGAAAGAGTGAAAACTAACAACAGTAGAACAGCAACACTGAAAGTTAATTAAAAAATAAGTGATAATACTGAAAGTTGCAGAACTAAACAGAAAAAGCTAAATGTGAAAACAGATGTACTCAGTATATGAGAAGAAATACTGATTTCTTAAGAAATAGCCTGTACTGTAAGCACCATATAAAACACAAATTACCTTCTAACTAGAAACTTAGTGCAACACACCACTAGCACATTAGCATATTAGAACACGAAAGAATGTTACGTTACTAATTTATTTATGAGATACCTGATTAATAGCTAGACTGTACCCCTAGGCCTACTAGTAATCACCTTAAATGAGCAACAACAAAAAACTTATCTAACTAAGCTGTATCTCAAGGAATTATGCCGAACACTAATTGTTCACAGAACAACTACATAATACTTAAATCTCAAGCGTGTAGATATGTTTATAATGTCCTCAGCAAGTCCCAAGGCGATGAAAGTATGAAGACGACACACTGCACAGTCACAACACACTCAGTTCAGATTCTGTAGCACCACCGGCTACACACACAGTGAAAAAGCAAGCTCGTGTTTTCCACTTCACACTGTGTCGAGTAGAACACTGCAACACGGTTACTCCGATAGCTCCACAGATTTCCACACATCTACTTCTTCTGATCACCACAGATTCTTCTGGATACACAGTCTGCGCATCCTATAACGTCAAAACAACTAGCTTCTAGTCAATCCTGCTACCAGCTTCTACAGCACACTTTTCGCCGATCATTCAGACAACGCTGAGGTCACTGCATGACACAGCTAGCTGACCCATTTACACCAGTGCACAATTGCGGTGAGGTTTGTAGTTACCGTAATCCTGTCAAACTTGGTTTGCGGTGACAAAAAGAAATCAAACTGTAGGCTACTGACTGAATGACTTTTAATTACTTCAGTGCTGTACCACTTTGGGTTCACTTGGAACATCCAAATAGACGGCCCCTAATGTGACGAGTAGGGTGTAGGTGGGTGGATGTAGAAGATCAGACAACACTCATACACCGTTCGTCTGGCTCACTGTCTAAGGAGTAATACACCGACTCCAACAACCATATCAATCTCCAACAATATATTATATTAACAATAAGTCACAATGGGCGCAGGGCCATTACAAATATTGGAGACATAACAAATCCCGAGTATTCTACGATCACTCTGATCCTCGGAATAACTACAGCCACATCCAATAGGCTACTACATACACATCCACTGCCACAAAATCTGGCCTCTACATGCACTACTATCCAGAGACATCCACCCTTCTCTTTCCTCTACGCTCTTCGCCAACACCCACATGTTCTACTCTCTACTGACTTCAAAACTCTTGATTGCTATTCTGACCATCCAACACATCTGGCTCTCTCTGTCTGACCCCTTTCCCGGTATCCCCATTCGTATTCACCTTGAATATTCTTTCCTCTTCTCAACATGTGACTCAACTCTCTAAACCCAACACACATCTCTCTCTCTGTCTGACCCCTTTCATTCGTAATTCACCAAACATGTGAAAACCTTCCACACTCCACTGAGCTTCATTCACGCATGTCTACAGCTAGTAGCTTGTCTTAAGCAATGCTCATAACATTGCTTGTAACTAAATATATTACAAGGCAAGCATTCCCAACTCACAACAACTCAAATGACTAATAAACTCCCGCTGGAGCATGGGAAACATTCACACATGCAAAATACCCTCAAAACACTCCGTGACAATTACGTAATTTTCAAACAAGTAAAGAAGAATAACATTATATAAAAAAACTTTTTTACACTTGTTTAATGTTTTATTAGTATCCCTAGCTTCATCTTCTACCAAGAACTAGTGATTAGATGTTACGGTAGGTCTAGTTTTGTTGCTTTTTGATCGGCCAGAATATGACTACGCCCACTCATCAACTAAATCTAGTGTGTCTAGTTTTTCTGCACAGATTCCGTATTTTGACAACAAACTGTGACTAACAAACAATCATCATCAATGTCAGCAATGTTTCAAAGTAGTTTGACACAATTATTTGCTTAGGAGACTTAGAAAATGTAAATATAAAGTATGACATATTTCTCTAGCAATAAAAACGAAAAATGCAAACACGCGAATCGTCACAAAAATTGTGATAATAACATCAAAACACGCACATGTGCTGCTTAACTACAGTAAAATTAGTTGTTTAAATAGTAGCGGAAGTCATTCTACAAGTTTTAAAATATGAACTGCATTAAACGGATGATTTTTAGGGTTTATTCGTGAAAAACTAAAAACCACGCTCTCATACCTGTCAACCTCCTGAGACAAAAATCTGTACGCAGGACAGAAAAAATCCTTACAAACACCCAAAAATCCTTACGCAAAAAATATATTAATAAATTATACGCCATACAGTTTTAAAATGAGAAATGACATATACAAATCTATTAGCATTTGAATTATTGTGATATAAAACATGCTAATAGTCTCATGCTGTTCTTTACATATAAAAAACTTAGTGATCATGAGGTACACTATTCTTTCGATGTACAGTGTTTTGTATTATAATCAACACATTGTCACGAGTTGGATTTAAGTTAGAGTTATGCCCAAGGGTAGGACAAAACCCTAGTGTGAGAAAAGTCTAAGATAATAGATTAATTATGAGAAATGACAGTGAATGTAGTAAGGTGAGTCTATTGGCCCGAGGAGGATAACCGAAATTAAATCTTCCTCGCCAAATCGTGACTAAAGAAATGCTATAAACTCACCACCTCTGGCTACCTTTAACAGACTAAAGGAGATAAGGTTAAACTAACACTACAGACACCACTGTACAGACAACAGTTAAGGACTATACAGTGACGAAGCTGATCCAGTGAACATTAAATAAGTTTATTATACAAATCAACAGAATTTTCATAACATAGTAACAAATAAAGAAAAGCATATATCGTGCAAGGTTGCACCGACCTGGAAAAACAAAGAAACTCAAATTTGATTATAAGCACACCAAATTTAAAACTCCAACCACTTTCACTCCTTCATACACCCTGCTGGGGACAAAATTTAAAAAATGATAAGTGATCTTAACTACAGTCTAATTTAGTGGCCCTCAACTGTAGCCACCACTCTCTATTACACTACTATCTCTAAAGTCAATGGCTGCTGACCCTTCATGAAGACTATCTGCACAGCTGCTAACTCTGTCAGCGGTATACGCCACTAAGTCACACTCTGCACTGCTATGTAATAGACTTTTTCTAACTCTAAGGCTCAGAGGCTATCCTCTAAGAATATTATGAGACTCTGCAGGTCCCTGATCTATTTTTCACCATCTCTCTCCACTTCTGCCTTGCTGCTCTCGTTTCATTTCAGCAACCTGGAAATGATATCCCTTTCTTCCTGGTTCTGACGACTAGGCACTTGCCGTAGACTGTAGAGGCTTCTCTATTTGGCGAAAAGAAAGCTGATTCTCCTTTGCTATATTACCCCTCATTTGGGTTTAGGCCCTTCGGTAGTTACCGAGGCTAAAAAAACGACACACCAACCCGCTTGCTTGGGTTCGATGGGTGTGTATATGAGCTGAGAACTCCGGGTCTTAAGAAAACCCTTTTCACTGAAGACTGCGTCGCTGTCTCGACCTGCTCTTCCTCGCTCCCTCTCTCTGGGGCCACAATACTCAGAGCCGATACCCCTCCACGGTACAAGCTCTTACGCCTCTGGCGTTTTTCTCTCCTGCGAAAACTGGCTACCTTTGCCAGCTGTCAGGAACAAGAGTTATTGGCAACTCCCGCTCTTCGGGCCGTGACCACTGCTGTGGACACAAAAGACATGCCACTCTGTACTACAATACCAAAATACTTTCATATAATAAACTTACATATAAAACGTAAACAGTGGGTGCTTCAGTCACACTCAAATCTAGCACAAACATGTAAACACCCGAAACACAGACTGCTCCACCATTTCCCCTCTCCCCCCTTTCATCTTGTGCACGACGATACATAAATATTTCCTGACCCTGGGTCAGCTATTCCCAACAACTCCCTGCCTGTCTAGTAAACCCCAGACTCACTGATCAATACTAATTATACACAGCTTGCCTCAGGCCTTAAACATTAAAACAGGTAGGGGAACCTCCCGTACTTAGGCCTACTTTAACTCTGTAAGCGGTCTCAGGACCTTATCATCGTTAGGGAACCTCCCGTACTTAGGCCTACTTTAACTCTGTAAGCGGTCTCAGGACCTTATCATCGTTTCCCCCTTATGATAAAAATGCACAACAATTAACTGCACATCAATGATTAAAATTCACCATTACATTTATATTACATCTCTATACACAGAAATATATCTATCTCTATAGACTATATTTCCTAGAACTCATTAAATTCCATAACACACAAATCAAATACTACTCTGCATAATATTTAATTACACAACCACTTAAGGCACCATAATTTTCCTTTCACCTCTACCCCACGTGGTTTTCCCTGCAATTATATTTTAACTCCCCCCCGATAGAAAAATATTTAATATCTACTCTATCCATCCAGAATTTCTACTCCAATAAATCCCGGTAACCACGTGATTAACTTTTCCCGAAAAAATCCGTTCCCGTATTTTATTAGGAGACTTATCAGAATTAATCTCTCAATGAAATAAAATACACGTGCTTCAGAATATTCTGTAAATTAATATAAATCTAGGATGCGTGTATGTCTACAGACTTTCTATTAAATCTACGGAGCACACCTACGTAATATCTCTTTATCACTCATAGACACTGTAGAAATAAATGATGGCGTTACAAGTTATAAAGTTCAAAAATAAATTAAATTAGAACGGACTAAGGCTCTATTAGAGAACTAGATTTAATTACCACGCTACTTTAAATTATAGACATACCAAATATTGCGTTCAGCGTTAGAAGCCGACAATATGCTTGATACACGGCCCAGGATTACTGCAGGAAGAGACCGCTAAAATCGAAAAGCGCTACTTTATCTTAGATTTTCCTGCTCTGACCCCCGACCTACTTGAGGCTAGGCGTCTCCCTACAACCAATAGAATTAAAGATACTCTAAAATTTTCCATGCGCTCATCTCTAAATTTAGAACCAGTGTATTCTTGCTTCCTTTAAATGCGCGCGTAATTCCGGCTACGTAACGTTACCTAACGTCGTCCGCTAGCGTGAGCAGAAAGTTGGGCGTTACCTGGGTAGGGGTCATCTCCCCTTCCCCACGAAAAATGACCGCGATAAATTTAACAACGCAAAAAAATGGAATTTCAAGATCGCGATATTTAGAAATAGGCCGACTGGTGCCATTCAGTACTAACTTACGTTAATCCCTATAGAAAAAAACCTGCAATTACTTTACCTACAGAAAAAAATCTAAACACCCCTATTATTCAGAGAGAAAAAGAATACTTCCCAATCTTTAATAGAGGGAAGACAAAAATGGCAAACTCAAAATGGGGCCTATTGAAGACTAAATCACAGTAACTCCGTCACATTACCCCACCCTTCGAGGTCGGAGCCTGCCGATCTAATTTACTGTGGTCTTGGTGTTCAGATTGGTCCCTATCTATGTCTCCTGAGCTGTCTGTGATCGCTGAAGTTACAGTGTCCCTACTGGGGTTTTCCCTGGCTGCCGCACTCCCGAGTTCTTTCTTCACCTTTCCTCTCCTGCGAGTTCTCCCACGTACTTTCCTAACGGTGCGTGGTAATGTATTACTGGTATCCGGCTGACTGACTGGGTCAGAAATCGCCGTAACCATGCGTAACTGTTCACCGTTGTCCAAAGACCCGTGCACAATTCTCTCCTTTCTCTCCTTATCTACTCCCATGCTCCTGTTGAAGGGCTGTTCTCTTTTCTAGACCTGTGCCATCCCATGGTGGGTCTAAAACTTCCCTGGCTAGGTTTCTCAACAGACTGACCTGATCAGCCGACCTGACCGACTGGCTCTGTAGAGGCCTGGCGATGGCGACTATGGAGCTGCTCGCCAGCGGGGTTGTGACCGCTGGTACCTTGCAATGAACCGGAGAAATCTCGTGTATTTCTGACACCGGGTTTCCATTCATTTTCTGGGTGTCTACTGAATCCTTACTGATCCCAGTAGCTTCTATCTTTGGAACAAGATAGGTAGTATCTGCCCCTGGCAGTAGTTCTGTGATCGCTCTTCCCCTACCAACATGAAGAGGGACAGAGCTCGCTAACATAGCTCCTTGCAAATTCGTACGGCCGCTTTCCTCACTCTTTTCTGGCCTGAAAAGTTCGTGAGAGGAAAATGTAGACCACGGGAGTCCTCCGTCTAACACCCTGGTTCTACCTTCAACCTTGCCCTCCCCTGTGAGAGTTACTGGCGTCAGTTGGAATGTGTCCTGCAGTGACACTTGACGGTTTAAGATCCCGTTAGATCGCGGAGTATCTGAGATAAAGTACTCAGGGACTGGTTCCAATGTTCCTTGAAACAAATTGGAAGATATAGCCAATTTTTCAGGCTCCTCGTTACGCGGGTCGTTTCCTGTAAACGAGATACGAGAGTTGTGGGGCCCATCTCCGTTTATAGGCAAACGGACACTCAGATCACTGTCCTCCTCCGTTTGAGTAAAGTGCTGGTCGGATGGGGCTCCAGGGCTGGTTGGAAACATATGTTCGCTCGATTCGCCGTCTTGTGCCCTTTTAAGAGTGCGCTGGTCGTTGACATATGTGATACAGTTCTTGTCAGTATGTCCCTCTCCTGAAGGAGCTAATACCATCGGGGGCCTAATTCCCGACAACAAAGAATGTATTTCCGAAATCAGAGGCGTCACCTCTGTTTGTCCGTTAGGATGAACAGGGCTGACAGGCGAATACGCCTCTGCAGTTAACATACCGCTGTCCTTAGAGGCTTCTAACCTCTCCTTAACAAGACAGGGCTGTTCGAGCTCGCTCGGGGCTCCGTGAATTAGGGGTTCTCCCTGTTCACTTATCTGGCCTGTAGTAGGCCCCCTTGCTTCAGCAAGGATCGGTGTGCTAGGGGTTCCCAAAACTAAATGTGGGGCCCCTAGGATGAAGTCGTAAGCTGGCTGTGCCATTACAGCCGCTTTAATTGTGCCACGCACAAACTTGCACTTCACCTCAATATTGGCTACTGGAAAGCGCTGTGAGGCCCCTTTCCTTAAAACGCCACCAATATCAACTTTCTCCCCTGTCATTTGCCTGGGCTTCACCAGATGTCGGGCAACTATGCTGGGGTATGTAAGACCGCTGTCGAATAAACACGTAGTCGCAGTCCCGTTCACTTCTGCTGGTCCGCTGTTGGAGAACAACTTCTCTGACTGAATGGGTTCCCAGGTGTTCCCTCTCGTCGCTCTCACAGGCCTTAAGCAAGCTGCATGATGCACGGGTGGTTTATTCATACACCTGGAGGTCCAATGTGAAGTGGTCCGACAATTTCGACAGTATCTCTCATTATCTCCTCGGTTTCGGGCGGAGTCCTGAGAGTTTGGCCCCTGTGATCTGTTGGGAGGCTGGGGGCGCAGGTTATGACCGGAATGGGGCTCCTTGCGTGAAGGCCCCTGCTGCTGGTGAGCATGAGAAGACGACTGTGACGATGAAGCTCCTTTGTCCTGGACTGGCGGGTCTGGGTGTTTTCGTTTCTGGCCCAGTACTTCGGCCTGTGCCGTCTGGAACCTTTCCGAAAAAAGAATAATCTGGTCCAGTTGCTGGGCGCCCTGCTCTGCCAGGTACCTCCTCAAATCAGGAGACATGTTTGCCTTGATTTGTTCCACCATTATTAACTCTTCTAATCCTTCAAAGGATTTAGCCAGTCCCGACAACTCTCTCCAGCGAGTGAGGTAATTCCGTAGCCTTTCAGCAAACTGAGGAAAGCTTTCTCCCTTCTCCAGACGACTTTCCCTGAACATGGTTTGGCATTTACGGGGGGTCCACTGGAATCTTTGCAACAACGCGTTCCGTAGTGCCTCGAAGTTGTTCTGGTCGTCTATGAGCAACTTGTGGTAGACGTCATACGCATGACCTCTGAGGGACTGCGATAATTTTAGACACCAAAGACTTTCATCCAACCCGTATGCCTTTGCCATCCGTTCGAATTTTTCCAGGAATATGTCAATTTTCTCATTCCCGTTAGGGAAAGAGTCCATCGGAAAATTCATGGCTGCCATCCGGGGGCCTCCATTTCCTGAGGTGTCTATCGCCACTGCTCCGGGGGAATCTCCATTAGCCGAACTGCCCTCTGAAGACCTGAGCTGCAGTTCCAGAGAACGCATGGCAAGTTCGTGCTGTCTTTCTGCTGCCTTTGCCTTCCTCAACTTCTGCGGCCCTTTTTCTTTCCTCAAGTTCTGCTGCCCTTTTTCTTTCCTCAACTTCTGCTGCCCTTTTTCTTTCCTCAAGTTCTGCTGCCCTTTTTCTTTCCTCAACTTCTGCTGCCCTTTCCCTTTCCTCTTTCTGATTATGCCTATCATTTTCTCTGATCATGTAGGCCTTAGTTTCCTCCTTGTCCATTCCCATGTCCTGAGCAGCGTCACGCCAGGCAGCTCGTAACTTGGCCATATCTGCCATCTTACCTGTAACTGCTGTAGCTTACCAAAGACAAGAAATGACAGAAAGAAAAAAAAAAAAGGAAGGAATTACCTGTTACCTACTGTGGAATGCTATCTCTATAACCTCGGTCCCAAAACCCGAACTCAGACTAGCACCAGTCTGACTAATAACTACCTGAAAAATATTGTTATGCAGCTACTAAAAATTCCACCTTCCTGTTAAGAAAAAAATCAGTTAGCCATCAATTACCTCTAAGTTCTATAACTAACCTATACCTACAATCCAACTGCCTGCAACCTGTGGAAAAACTTTCTGTGGAAAAACTTATAACTGGATCAGTTCTACTAGCTCTGTCTAGGGGATATTGAAAGAATCTATTCTCAGACTTCCCTATAGAAAACAATCTGTCAATCTAGATAAGATCCCAGAATGATCCTACAAAGCTGATCCCAAGGACGATCGCCACCCACTTTGTCACGAGTTGGATTTAAGTTAGAGTTATGCCCAAGTGTAGGACAAGACCCTAGTGTGAGAAAAGACTAAGATAATAGATTAATTATGAGAAATGACAGTGAATGTAGTAAGGTGAGTCTATTGGCCCGAGGAGGATAACCGAAATTAAATCTTCCTCGCCAAATCGTGACTAAAGAAATGCTATAAACTCACCACCTCTGGCTACCTTTAACAGACTAAAGGAGATAAGGTTAAACTAACACTACAGACACCACTGTACAGACAACAGTTAAGGACTATACAGTGACGAAGCTGATCCAGTGAACATTAAATAAGTTTATTATACAAATCAACAGAATTTTCATAACATAGTAACAAATAAAGAAAAGCATATATCGTGCAAGGTTGCACCGACCTGGAAAAACAAAGAAACTCAAATTTGATTATAAGCACACCAAATTTAAAACTCCAACCACTTTCACTCCTTCATATACACCCTGCTGGGGACAAAATTTAAAAAAATGATAAGTGATCTTAACTACAGTCTAATTTAGTGGCCCTCAACTGTAGCCACCACTCTCTATTACACTACTATCTCTAAAGTCAATGGCTGCTGACCCTTCATGAAGACTATCTGCACAGCTGCTAACTCTGTCAGCGGTATACGCCACTAAGTCACACTCTGCACTGCTATGTAATAGACTTTTTCTAACTCTAAGGCTCAGAGGCTATCCTCTAAGAATATTATGAGACTCTGCAGGTCCCTGATCTATTTTTCACCATCTCTCTCCACTTCTGCCTTGCTGCTCTCGTTTCATTTCAGCAACCTGGAAATGATATCCCTTTCTTTCCTTTCTGACTTGTTCTGACGACTAGGCACTTGCCGTAGACTGTAGAGGCTTCTCTATTTGGCGAAAAGAAAGCTGATTCTCCTTTGCTATATTACCCCTCATTTGGGTTTTAGGCCCTTCGGTAGTTACCGAGGCTAAAAACGACACACCAACCCGCTTGCTTGGGTTCGATGGGTGTGTATATGAGCTGAGAGCTCCGGGTCTTAAGAAAACCCTTTTCACTGAAGACTGCGTCGCTGTCTCGACCTGCTCTTCCTCGCTCCCTCTCTCTGGGGCCACAATACTCAGAGCCGATACCCCTCCACGGTACAAGCTCTTACGCCTCTGGCGTTTCCTCGACTTTCTCTCTTGAGAAAACTGGCTACCTTTGCCAGCTGTCAGGAACAAGATTTATTGGCAACTCCCGCTCTTCGGGCCGTGACCACTGCTGTGGACACAAAAGACATGCCACTCTGTACTACAATACCAAAATACTTTCATATAATAAACTTACATATAAAACGTAAACAGTGGGTGCTTCAGTCACACTCAAATCTAGCACAAACATGTAAACACCCGAAACACAGACTGCTCCACCATTTCCCCTCTCCCCCTTTCATCTTGTGCACGACGATACATAAATATTTCCTGACCCTGGGTCAGCTATTCCCAACAACTCCCTGCCTGTCTAGTAAACCCCAGACTCACTGATCAATACTAATTATACACAGCTTGCCTCAGGCCTTAAACATTAAAACAGGTACTTTAACTCTGGGGTCTCAACCTCCCGTTACCTCCCGTACTTAGGCCTACTTTAACTCTGTAAGCGGTCTCAGGACCTTATCATCGTTTCCCCCTTATGATAAAAATGCACAACAATTAACTGCACATCAATGATTAAAATTCACCATTACATTTATATTACATCTCTATCTACACAGAAATATATCTATCTCTATAGACTATATTTCCTAGAACTCATTAAATTCCATAACACACAAATCAAATACTACTCTGCATAATATTTAATTACACAACCACTTAAGGCACCATAATTTTCCTTTCACCTCTACCCCACGTGGTTTCCCTGCAATTATATTTTAACTCCCCCGATAGAAAAATACTTAATTATCTACCCTATCCATCCAGAATTCCTACTCGAATAAATCCCGATAAACCACGTGATTAAATTTTCCCGAAAAAAAAATCCGTTCCCGTATTTTATTAGGAGACTTATCAGAATTAATCTCTCAATGAAATAAAATACACGTGCTTCAGAATATTCTGTAAATTAATATAAATCTAGGATGCGTGTATGTCTACAGACTTTCTATTAAATCTACGGAGCACACCTACGTAATATCTCTTTATCACTCATAGACACTGTAGAAATAAATGATGGCGTTACAAGTTATAAAGTTCAAAAATAAATTAAATTAGAACGGACTAAGGCTCTATTAGAGAACTAGATTTAATTACCACGCTACTTTAAATTATTGACATACCAAATATTGCGTTCAGCGTTAGAAGCCGACAATATGCTTGATACACGGCCCAGGATTACTGCAGGAAGAGACCGCTAAAATCGAAAAGCGCTACTTTATCTTAGATTTTCCTGCTCTGACCCCCGACCTACTTGAGGCTAGGCGTCTCCCTACAACCAATAGAATTAAAGATACTCTAAAATTTTCCATGCGCTCATCTCTAAATTTAGAACCAGTGTATTCTTGCTTCCTTTAAATACGCGCGCGTAATTCCGGCTACGTAACGTTACCTAACGTCGTCCGCTAGCGGGAGCAGAAAGTTGGGCGTTACCTGGGTAGGGGTCATCTCCCCTTCCCCACGAAAAATGAACCGCGACGATGACTTGGTACCACTTCAGAATACTAAAGTCAAAAATGCACAGTAACTCCGTCACACACATGCACTTTTATCTTAAAGTCTGCACAGCATGTATCAATGTTAATCTTACACTGTAAAATAGAAGTGATTGTGTCCGCATTCATGGACCACCTGCAGTCTGTGTGGATTTTTTTCATCATTGAAAATGATCTTTCGCAGTCAGCATTGCTGTGAGGGAGTATCAGCAGTCGCTGAATGATGACTTTCAAATTAGGGAAGCGGATGGCACCAGTACTAGTTTTCTGGTCAACAACTTCCAGCCAATAGCTACAGAAGCTCTTGTTCTGACCACTATATGTCAGTAGAGGCACACACACATCAGACAACATACAGCAGAGAATGATTAAAAAATACAACGAACAAAGCAAATGCTAACAGCAAAATAAAAAATAAACAAAATTATGAACAGAATATCAAATCTAGGAAGAAAAAACGTACCACCAAAAATGTACAAAATTATTATTTAAGAGTTGGTAGCCTAGACCAGTGATAACAGATTGCCACTTTATTAAAAAATAAAGCAGCGAATCTTGAGCGCCGGAATAAAGTAGGCCTACTCAATGCAAACAAACTTTTTTTTTGTAGTAATGTAGGGCCTAAACAAAATATTATGACATTTTATCGGAAATATATTGAAGGGCAAGATATAACTGGAAAGATTAAGACAGCGATTAAATTGCAACAAGAGCAATATTTAACCAAGTTATAAGTACTTAGCTTTTTTTTAAACAAAATGGCGTTGAAGTGTGGTGGCAAGCAAGCGTGGTCGTTGATAACAGGTAACTTTAAAAATACGTCATGTCAAGCTTAAAACCGAAAGCGTTTGAGGCAAAATTCAAAGTTTTTTGCCGAATTGTTGGGTATAAAAAGGATTTGATTGGTTGCTGGGAGAGACCTAAGTTTAAAAATGGACGCCGAGATGCCCGGAATTAAAAAATAAAAAAAATTGGTTTAAAAAAAAAAATCTGGGCTAGAAAATATTTTCTGATTTAACATTTAAAAAAACTTGGGTTGGAAAATATTTTTAGAATTTAAAAAAAAAAAAATTTTTTTTTTTTTTTTTTTTTGTAAGGGGCGAAAAATCCGTACAACGAGTCTGTACGGCCGTACACTGCTAAAAGTATCAAAAAACCGTACATTTTACGAAAAAATCGTACAGGTTGACTGGTATGATGCGCTCTGAGCGTTGCTCTGGCACAGCGTGTTGAATTTTGCAATGCTCAGAGCGTTGGTCTGGAGTTAAAGGTAAAAGTAGTCCCATAGATGATATTGCCATAGGGGAATGATATATTAGAGACTGCACTATATTTTTTTTAATGAGGTAGGGGTGATCAGTTCCCTTCCTCACTGCCTTTGCATTCCCTAACTCAAGAGCAGAGTTAGGTACCCATTTACAGCTAGGTAGGCAGGAGCATAACATTACCATGATTTGATCCTGGAACCCAGTAACTTTGCAGTGAGAGGAAAGCATTCTGACTGGATGCTGTGTTACTTAAAAATCAATATTGTGGCTGAAAAATAAGTTTTTCGTGTCATTAAACCCGTCATGTCTTTGTCATTAAACCCATCATATCTTTGTCATTAAACCCGTTCTTTGCTGTCTTGTGCAATTTTTACTATCATAGTATACTTAATGGCTTTTGACAGCATACACAGGGACACCCTATGGAAAATACTGAGGGCTTATGGGATTCCCAGCTGCATTGTTCCCATCATAAAAAGCCTCTTTGCTAAATTTACATGTCGTGTTGGGCAGTGCAACCTAACTTTTGAGGTGAAGACAGGCGAACGACAGGGATGCCCCTAATCAACCACTTTATTTTTGACAGTTGACAGTCGTAAACTAGGGGATGCACCAGACAAGAGGAAGAAGATGGACAATGTTTTTCTACACCGGAAGATCTGGAATATGTAGATGATATTGCACTACTCGCACAATCACATCAACACATCCAAGAAAAAACAGATACACTAAATAAGTCATGACACTCAGTGTGGGCAGTCCTGAGCCCATAGCAATAAGAAACCAAAAGCTGGAACAGACAGACACATTTATATACCTAGGATGCATAGACGAAAGAACAAGCAAAGACATCAAGAACAGAATCAATAAAGCAAGAACAGCCATTGGTAGTCTGAATAACATCTGGAAGTCCTCTCAGTACAGCACAAACACCAAATTAAGATTATATGAGAGCTGTGTACTAAATCAGAGGCACATCTCCAATCCAGCCTGCAAGTCTGGAAGGAAGAGCTGGAGAAGAGAGGGATGGTCTTAAGCAGCTCTAAAACAAAATCCATGGTGATATCACGAGAAGAAAGAAGACATCAGATTAAGCTGGGAGAGCAGGTCCTGGAGCAGGTCGACCACTTTAAATACCTCGGAGCTATTATAGACTGAAAGGGAGGCATCAAAGAAGAGTTGGCCACTCGAAAAGCAGCAGCTGGGAGACTTTTTCAGGCCATAAATCGAGGATTCCTCAGCAAGAGAGAGTTGGTAAGAAAACGAAGATGGCTGTATACCGCTCCACCTATGTCCCAGTCTTGACATATGGATGCGAGTCGTGGGCATTGACTACAACCCACAAAAGCCAGATCCAAACCTCAGAAATGAGGTATCTGAGGAAAGTGGTTGAAGTAACAAGAAGAGACATGGTACGCAACCAGACGATACGTCAAGGCCTAAAATCCTACCCCCTGCAGACCCAAGTAGAACAGTCCCAACTAAGATGGTTTGGCCTGTCTGCAGAATGGGAGAAGATCGGCTACCACGACAAGCATGGGAAACAAAGAGCCAGGGATCCAGACCTCCAGGACGACCCAGAGTCCGCTGGGAGGACAACATTAGACAATCTTTGAAGGACCGAGGACTAGAATGGAACCAGGCCAGGAGGAAGACAGCTGATAGAATGGTCTGGCGCTCTCTCTTCCAAACCTCTACACCTCACGGTAGAAGGGGAGCGACTAAGTAAGTAAAGAGAGCTGTGTACTTTCTGTGCTTCTGTATGATGAATAATGCTGTTGAAAACTGTCCCTCTTTCCTGAGGAAAAATCTCTGAAATTTTTTGGCCGAATACCATCACCAACCAAGAACTGCTTACTCAGAGCAACCGAGAGGATATGCTCACCATCATAGCTGGCAGACTTGGAGTTGAGTTGGCCACATCCTCAAAAGATACCCCGATACCATCACAAGAACAGCTATGCAATGGACCCCTGAAGGAAGGCGAAAAAGGGGCCGAACCAAAAACAGCTTGGTGGAGGACTGTGGAGGCCGAGATGCAGAGAATGATCCAGAGCTGGGCACTGCATGAAGGATGGCAAGCCTGCCGAGCAAAGTGGAAGCAGTTTGTTGTTGCCATAACAGACGCCACCAGGCGTGATGGCCACTGGTGCTTTGACAGTCGGCAGTTTTTTAGGTGCTGTAACGAACACTTTTTTTTTTTTTAAACTTATTATTGTGTATTAATAACAACATTTATCTGAAATCCATTAGTTTTTTTTTATCTCCCTCCAATCTTCTAAAAGCCGCGCTGGTGTAGTGGTTACCAAACTGCGCTGGCGACCGGGTGACCAAGGATCAAACCCGGGCGAGGACATTTGAAGATTTTTTGTCGACCGGGATTTGGGGACTGGATTAACTCGAGCCTTGGCGATACATTTGAAGGAGTGTCACTCGACCAGGGACATGGCGGCTCCTGAGCCGACCCAGCTCTAATGGGTACCTCCGAAATCGGCGAGTATCTGCCTGAATGGCGAGGGACACCTGTCTCTGTACAAGAAAAAAAGGGATACTCATGTAAAAATCAGTCTCAGGTTAGACATATGAACCTGAGATTTTGCCTCGAGTAATAGCAGGCGTATGCAAAAAAAAAAAAAAAAAAAAGATTGGAGAGAGGCCCTAAAATATCTTATTAGCTCAGGGCCTCCGGAGTTCTTAATCCGACCGTGGTCCTATCAATGGCAAGAACAACTGATACTCGCTGACCACAGCAAATAATGCCTCAACACCTGGACCACATCACTGCAGACCAAACAGGTGTACCCAACTCTTTGCTTTCTCTCTGGCTCTAACAGACCTTCAATGTCGTAACTTGGAGCCCATCATACACATCAGGCTTCTTCAACATCCAGAAGCACTCTCTGCTATCATTCCCGCTCACCTATTGTTCAACTTTTTTTTTAACCACAGCTTAGTCACCTGACCTTTCACTTCAGATAAAAACCACGAGCAATCATCTTTGTTTACTCATAAACAGACTAGTTCAAGCAAAAATCACATGGAAGAAAAATTCATCTTAACTCTTGCTTGTATATCTAAACTTCACAGACAAGCAGCATAGTTCCCTGTGGATGTCCTTAACACCAATACTTTCGAACAGTATGTGGCAGTAATAAAGCATTCAGAAGAAAGTGATGCCACCAGAACCACCTAGATTAATGAGTCAGAGGAAGGAAGGATACTTAATATATCTCAATACCGAGACTCCGTTTAGAGTAGAGCACCATCCAACTCATGACATAGCATCACCCACCAGTTAGTGGGTCTGGTGTGACCTCCACCAGTTATTGAGCCCCCTGAGCTGGAGAAGTCCTCTGGAGTTGCAAGAAAGCCTTAAAACCTATCTGCAAACGCCTCAAGATTAGAGAGTGAAAACTCAAAATCCCTGGGGTTCGAACAAGTAATTTCTGTAACTGTCATAGTTGAATGTTATAACACACAAACATTGTAACATTCTTACTTTAGACATTTCATTACAACTAGTTGTTCATGAGACTCTTCATATTTATCAAGCACAACCACGTTTATGTTGCCTCTAGTATCTTCTTGTTTGTTATTGCTGACTAATTGTCCAAGATTCACTTCCATATTTATATTATTAACTTTTTATGACATTGAAGAACAAGTTCAAATATGCTACTTTCTTTAAGCCATTCTATTAAGAATAATTATGTATATTTGTTATCAGGTTTGAATTGTATAAGTTATTCATAAAACCAATAGCTATCTTATTAACTACCACAATCTTCATAAATCAACAGCCAGAGAATACATTTACTTAAGCAGAAATATGAATGAAATCCATGCGTTGTGGCCTTTAAGTGCTGAAAATCAAAATCAAGACGAGATTAAAATGTCAGAAAATAAGGAAAGTTCAGACTGGAAAAAAATCTCAGGATCATGTGATAGTTCAGGGAAAAGACATGTTTTGCCTGTTTTCTGTTCTAATGCGACTCACGTTCATTGATACAGGAGAAGAAAGATTTATTTGTGTCACAAATTCTAATGGAAGGCTTGGGAGCAGCTCCAACATCTCCTTCTGATGTTGACAGCAAAGAGGACATTGATGATGGTAATAATTTTCAGTCATTTTGAATTTATGAATGTAGTTGTATTGCAGTATGCAACGTGCCCCATGTGGTTCCCAGGGGTCTCTGAGAAGACAGGAAGAAAAGGACCACTGCTCCCACAGGCATATTGTAAGAGCTGACTAATATGAGGTTGTGAATGGCACAGGCAACCTTGTAATGTAAAACAGGGACTGGCAACCTTGTAATGTCAAACAGGGACTGGCAACCTTGTAATGTCAAACAGGCACTGGCAACCTTGTAATGTCAAACAAGGACTGGCAACCTTGTAATGTCAAACAGGCACTGGCAACCTTGTAATGTCAAACAGGGACTGGCAACCTTGTAATGTCAAACAGGCACTGGCAACCTTGTAATGTCAAACAAGGACTGGCAACCTTGTAATGTCAAACAGGCACTGGCAACCTTGTAATGTCAAACAAGGACTGGCAACCTTGTAATGTCAAACAGGCACTGGCAACCTTGTAATGTCAAACAGGCACTGGCAACCTTGTAATGTCAAACAAGGACTGGCAACCTTGTAATGTCAAACAGGCACTGGCAACCTTGTAATGTCAAACAGATTGTTACATAAACCACCACTGTAAGAGCACATGAATGCTTTGGTGCAGGTTTCCAGTAGTGTTGTCTCCATGTTGCATAGGGAGCAAAAGGGGAATGGATGATGATACACAGTAACAAGTGGCGAGTCATCCATGGAAGCTGTGGTGGCAGTCTTTTCATTAGTCTATTGGGCTGCAGCATCTATAGAAGCTACACTCTTTGTATCACACTTTTTCCAAACTGAGAAGTTGGATAACTTATTTTCAGATGACAATCATGTAATAACAGGAACAGACAAATGGAACAGAACCATACAGCAAGAGATTATAGATAGTCAGTGCAGATAGATAGGACATGCGCTTAAGGAACAACTAACTCCTGAAGCCAAACATACCATAAACTGGAACTTACAAGTGAAGAGAAGAGTAGGTAAGTCAGATTAGAATGTGGAGAAAAATGGTAGAAGAGAATGCCAAACAAATGGATCATCATAAGCAGAGCTCAAGAAGATGACCTAACATACTAATAGGTTGTAAGCAATTATTGCATCCCATTGCTCCATAGGAACCATAAGGACTGATGGTTAAGGTGACATTCGTCATGACCTTTGTACTCCCAAAGGACCATAGGCCCTCAACAAACCAGTTCCAAGTCGTCCTGTCACGTGCCATCTGCTGAAGGTCTTTCCATGACTTCTTCATATCTGTCTCCAGTTCTCTTCTCCATGTGTTCATTGGCCTTCCTCTACTTCTCTCACTCTCAGTATTCCAGAACAAGGACTGCTGGGAAATTTTAGCAAATTTCCTTAGTGTGTGTGTCCTATCCATCTCCAGCGTCTTCTTCTCATCTGTTGTTCGACTGGCACATGTCTAGTTCTTGTCATCAGTTCCACATTAGTGATCTTGTCATCAGTTCCACATTAGTGATCTTGTCATCAGTTCCACATTAGTGATCTTGTCATCAGTTCCACATTAGTGATCTTGTCATCAGTTCCACATTAGTGATCTTGTCATCAGTTCCACATTAGTGATCTTGTCATCAGTTCCACATTAGGGATCTTGTCATCAGTTCCACATTAGTGATCTTGTCATCAGTTCCACATTAGTGATCTTGTCATCAGTTCCACATTAGTGATCTTGTCATCAGTTCCACATTAGTGATCTTGTCATCAGTTCCACATCAGTGATCTTGTCATCAGTTCCACATTAGTAATCTTGTCATCAGTTCCACATTAGTGATCTTGTCATCAGTTCCACATTAGTGATCTTGTCATCAGTTCCACATTAGTGATCTTGTCATCAGTTCCACATTAGTGATCTTTTCATACCACTCCAGCCCCTCTATTTTACACAAGCATCCATTTATGAAAGTCTGTAGCCTTGTGTTTGTTATATTTATCATTCTCCATGTTTCAGATCTATACAATAGTACTCACTTGACAGTGGAATAGAAAATTCTGATTTCTGTGTTGGGCCTGATTTCTCTTGATCTCCATATGTTTCCCAGAGCAATGAAAGCTCCTCCAGTCTTTTGTATTCTTATTTTGATATCATTTTCTGTCCCTTCAACTATGTACATGTATGACGATGGTGGCATACTGGTAAAATAATGAATAGGATAGACTTCTATTTTAGTGAACTCCTTGTTAAAAAATGGAAAACTGTGGAGTAGGTTGATGTTCCCATTTTAAAAACATGCCATGCTACTGACAGCAACTGTTAGAGTCCTATTATAAATGAAAGGTTTTAAATTCATTTTCCAAATTCAAAGTCCTCAGTTTTTATAAACTTAAATTGGCTCTATAAGATCACCAATGGGGAACTGATGAGAAGAACCAGACAGGTGCCAGCAGAACAAAATAGATGAGAAGAAGACGTGGGACCCAAAGATGCAGCAATAGAGAATGCAGTCAGCGACCCATAGCTTGACTTCTTGCGTCAGGGTCAGCGAACCAGAGCTGACCAAGACCCTACTCCACCTCCAAGTGGTGGTCCCGGAAACAGGCTGCATCACTGCAGTCTGGCTGAGAGAGTAGGGATCAAAGTGGGAAGGCAAACCCGGTCCCAAAAATGCTGTGCTGAAGTCGGATGTGTCGGCCGAAAGGTGCAGATATTGCAGCTTCGCTGTAAAGGGACACAACGCAACCAACGTCCTTTTCAGGATGAACGAGGAAGAAGAAGATGTTAGTGATAGATATGGTATTTATTTAGGACAAATGTTGATAGCGTTACAAGGCAGTCCTTGTTCTGGAATCCCCCCGGGTAAGAGAGGTGGAAAGAAATTGAAAACACACAGAGAAGAGAACTGGAGATAGATTTGACAGGAATAAAGAAGATGTGTCATCCACAGGAGGTCTTGATATGGATTTGTTGAAGGCCTTTACTCATTGGAGGACTGAAGGCTAATAAATGTATTAGCTTGAAATGCTTTGTTTTTTATGTTTTCATTATTTGCAAGTTACTTACATAAACCTCTTTCACCTTTCAACTCCCAAAGGAGCGTAGACTTTCAACAAACCTATGCCAAGTCTTCCTGTCTCGTGCCATCTGCTCAAGGTCTTTCTTATTCATCCACTTCATATCTGTCTCCCAGTCTCTTCTCCGTGTGTTCTTTGGTCTTCCTCTACCTCTCTTACACTGGATATTTCAGAGCAGGATTGTCGGGTAATGCTGTCAACAGGTTTTTTCAGTGTGTGTCCTATTCATCTCTTGCGTCTTCTTCTCATTTCTTGTCCCACTAGCACTTGTATAATTCTTGTCATCAATTCCACCTTACTGATCTTATCATACCACTTCAGTCCATTCTATTCTACGCAGCATCAATTTATGAAAGTCTGTAGTTATTTGGTTGTTTGTTTTTGTTGTTCTCCATGTGTCAGAGACATACGATAGGACTGACTTGACATTTGAATTGGGAAGTTCTGATTTTTATGGTGTATCTGATTCTTTTCATCTCCATATATTTCCCAGGGAAATGAAATCTCCTCTAGTCTTTTGAATTCTTATTTTGATATGGTCTGTCCTTACATAAGCTGTTCTTACAATAATTACGTGAGTTTCAGTTTTATTTAGCATAAAACTGTAAAAAAGTAATTTTTTTCCATGACACATATTGTTCCTTATGATTTCTCCTGCTGTCTTTTCTTATGTGCAGGGCAACATGAGAGTGCAGAGGAAAAATGTGAAGGCAAAGAAGAATAAGAGATTGAGAAAAGGAAAAGCAAAGTCCAGGGAAAAAAAGGAACAGGATTCATCCTCCGAGTCAACAGCTCTGCTAATATTTCAACCCTGAATGACCAAGCAAAGAGACAAAACTTTCTCTTAACTATTTCTTATGTTTAAAAAATTATTTATAAAATATCCTGTCAAAATAACACAAAAACAAAGTTATTTGTACAGTAAACTGAATATACTTTATGTCCTGAATATTTTAATGTCACATTTAAATGTTTTTCACGATTTAAATAATGCCTAAACCAAAATATTAGTTTATTTTTATCATAGTCTTGCGCTGGAAAGCTTATATATATATAGGCCTACTCTATTTACAAGTTTTCATGAAAATGTGAATATCTGACACATTTACAACCATAAACTGTCTCTATAATACAAGTGTCTGTTTTGTCTTAATTTTTACTGCACGCCACACGTTTTTTTTTTCTGCCCAAAAGTCTGTTTATATTCGTTGGTTTCAATTATGCTCACACTGAAACATTATCAGCCCTTCTCAGCTGTTGGTTTATTCATGTCTTATCTTCGGGTATAAATAATAAGAAAAAATAATAAGCTGCTGCTTCATCAGACAAATTATGATTAGGTCCTGGGAGCTGATACAACTGGAATAATTCTACAGCAGTAAATGTGCTTCTCTATCCATAGTCTACAACGTTACTAGTTCCTGCATTGATTTCTCTTACTTTCGTCGATAACTGGGTCACACCCCACATCGATGTAGGATTAATCATTTTCGCTATCAGAATAACACAGAAACATAGATCCAAGGCCCATATTTTCTTGACCATCGGCACACTAGGTGTGATGTGGTCAGCATCACGCCGGCCGCCTAAACCTTCCCAGAGTTGCTCTGGTACCCAATTCATGAGTCCAATTCATGAGGCTGGGTTGACCCCGGAGCCGTTTCCGGTCTAAAAAAGTCCCACCTCAACTGGGGATCGAACCATGGACCACCGAACTAGGGCTTAATAAGGTGGTACGTTAAAAGATAAAATACGGGCGTTATTAAGCGAATAGGACTGGAAAGTGTTAAAATCGTTGTCAGCTTTTTTTTTGACAAGTAGTCAAGAATCAAATGTCTGTGTCTGATTCAATTCTCCATGTCTTTTTTGTCTACCTCTGTTTCTCTTACCCTGGGGATTCCAGGACAAATGTTGCCTTGTAAAGCTATCAGCTGGCTTTCTCCATGTGTGTCCTGTCCAACGCCAGTGTCTTCTCATCACATCTAGTTCATCTGGTATCTGTTCCACATTGTTATACCATTTCAGTCCTTCTTGTCTAAGCACCCACTAATGACTGTATATTTTAGGTTGCAATTTTTGCTGTATTCCATGTCTTCAATGTATTCAGTCTTAACATCTGGCTTGAAGATTCTTACTTTTAATGGGCTTCTTGGATCCTTAGCTCTTGACTGACAAAGCAATCAGTGGCCATCACGCCAGTGGCGTCTTGTAGGGCAGGAACAAACTGTCTCCTTCATGCAGTGACCTAACTCTGGTTCATACTTTGCATCTCTGCCTCCACAGTTCTCTGCCAGGCTGTTTTTTGGTCTGCCTCTCTCTCACCTTCCTTCTGGGGTTCATGGCATAGCAGTTCTTGTGTTGGGCTCTATGCTGAGGACATGGCCAACCCAAGTCCAATGACTGCACGTAATGATGGTGTGCATATCTTTTTGATTGCTCCAAGTAAATAGTTCTTGGTTGGTGATGGTGATCGGCCAAAAAAATTGAAGAATTTTCCTTAGGCAGGTTGTGTGGAAAGAGGACAATTTTAAAATTTCCGTTTCTGTTACTCTACAACGTTCTGTACCATACAGAAAGCATTCAACTCTCATATATTTTAAATTTAGTGTTTGTACTGTACTGGGAAGATTTCCAGATAGAGCTTCTTGCTTGCTTATTGATTGTCCATGACTCACTGTCATGTGACAGGATTGATTCAGTGTAACATTGAAGAAGACTCGTTTCATAGATAGCTTTTCATTTTGTGGAATGTTAGTTTTTGCTTGGGTTGTTCTCATAATTTTCTAAGTGTAGTCTTTCATCTAATGCAGGGTTTCTTTATCTTATTTATACCATGGACCCCTTTGATTGCCTAATAAAGTCTGTGGAACCCTTTGATTGTTCAATGAAGGCTATGGGTCCCGTTGATTGTTCGATGAGGACCCCATTGATTGTTCGATGAAGGCTGTGGACCCCTTCTTGTAAAAATGTACATAAAAGTATAATTTTACATTTAAATTTTAGGATATGTACACGGACACCTTAGAATCCATTCATGGACACCACAGGTTAAGAAACACGGATCTAATGGTATTAATTGTCCAGGTATTTGAATCTTTGGACTTGTTTCTTCTTCTTTGTTCATCCTGAAAAGGACATTGGTTGCGCTGTGTCTATTTACAGCAAAGCTGCAATATTTGCGCCTTTCAGCCGACACATCCAACTTCAGCACGGCATTTTTGGGACCAGGTTAGCCTTCCCTCTTCGATCCCTACTCACTCAGCCAGACTGCAGTGATGCAGCCTGTTTCCAGGACCACCATTTGGAGGTGGAGTAGTGTCTTGTTCAGCTCTGGTTCGCTGACCCTGACGCAAGCAGTCTAGCTATGGGTCGCTAACTGCATTCCTCACTGTTGACACGTCTTAGGTCCCTGGACTTGTTTCAGAACTTTTAATTTACTTGAATGTTGCATTCTGGAGAAGTCTGTTTCAATGAGATGACCATTACTGATTTTTTATTGCTATGTAAGCCGAGTTCTTTATTTTTACTTTCTTTCATTATAGTATCAGCCATTTCCCGTAGCTCTTTTTCATTATTAAGACTGTATCATCAGCTTCTCACAAAATGTTTATATCTTCTTCTGCCTTGTTTACCCTCAGACTTCTACGTTAATGACTCTATTAAAGGCAGTAGTCAGCTCAAGGTTCCTGACATCTCCAAACAGTTTTTCCTGGAGAGAAGTGGGTTGGTGCCATATGCAGCTCCATTCACTGCTGTATGTTGGGCAGAACTGAAGCAGATGTTAGGCTGTCATGGGGCTGATGCCACAGGTACAGATATATGCTGTACCAATCCTGTACTATATAATGTGTTGTGTCCATTGAAATTAAAGAAACTCAGACAGAAATGTTTATATAATGTCCGCCAACTGATAATCCTAAGAGGCAACTAATATGAAGTTGTGAAAGTGGCTAGTAACCTAGTCATGTAAAACTAATTCCTATAGAAGCTACCTCTGCATAAGCATGTTAATGCTCTAATGCAGGTTTCCGGCAAAGGGGTTGATACCGTTAATGATATCCACCAAAAGATAGATATAAGTGGATGGAAGCAGACATCATCATCATCATCAGTTGATAAGATCTCTATGGTGTTGTTTGCTCCACTGTAGTGTATGGAATGTCAACTTGACCTACGCAGTGGTGTGTAGACATGGATTGAGTGTATAATGTGCGAATGATGATACGGGTTCGTGTTGTTGACAAATGTTCTTTTCTCACACTCATGTATGACCGGAAGTCATCGACACCAACGACTGTGTACCTTTTCTAAAGTTTAATTGGACGTACACACTCGACAGCACAGATAGTGACAAATCACAGGTTGCCATAATACATCATAGTACAGTGGATAAATGGTCTTGCAATGTTACATGGGCACTCATGTAGAATAAGTGTATAATGGACTGTCAGTAGCCAAGCACTCAGTATCGCCCATACATATATCATCTGACTTCACTGACTGAGCACGTCAGCTTATAAACAATATTTCAGATGGCTTCTAAACCTAATCTCGTCTAGCGACGATTCTTTAACATAATGTTCAGCACATATTTTTCCATATAATAATATTGAACCGCTAGCAATGGGTTCTCATGTGTAGCAGTGATCTCTGGACTGATCAAGCGATAATACGGGCATCCCTTTTCTCTTCTTGAAAGTCACTACATGTTTTGGTTCCAAGATGGCTTCACTCGTGAGCTGTCACTCACGTTTTTTTTGGATACAGATAATGAATCTGTTCTAAAGTTAGTCATTCATAAAACATTTCATTGCTCTGTAGATTTGATCATGAACAATTGACTGCAATCTACAGGATATAGTGCTGCTAGGAATCGAAGTCGTTTTCATCGAGTCAAATATATTCTCTTAGACATTCAAATCGTAACTATCGAAAATGGTGGCTTCGATCGAGAGTTCGTAAGAGTATCTTTGATTACCTTGGTATAGGAAATATGACACTGCCATTCCTTGGCAATACGACTAAACACTGGGGTAAAGCATACACGATAGGTTTAGACGACTATCACCTTCCCCACAAATACTGAGATCACTTTTTCCCCGGCAACAGGCCGACATGAAAACACAGTCCCTATCAGGACGATGCCAAATCACACCACACTCTAGCGACACATCCGCCGAATAGCCTTCGACCTCTCTAGAGACAACAGAACATATAGTTCGACTTAGATATGTAAAGATATACAGATATAAGACAGACTCGTCCTACTCAGACAAACAATACACATAAATTCAGGCCATAGATATTCTGAAGCAAGAACAATCTATTATTACCCAAACAACGAATAAATCGCAGTAAAATGGATTTATCCGCGGAGTTTGATCGAAAGAGCCGACACAACTTTCAAGGGAAGTAACACAATAATGACTTTCCCTTAAGCACAATTTTGCTTTCAAAATATTTGCGAAGATAACAAGAATACCAATGTATAATATTGTAAGATATCAAAGACTGCACGTAACAGTCTTACCACACCTCCCGGGAAAAAAAAAATGGAACATTTTTTTTTTTTTTGAAATACATCTAGGAGCAACGTACAATAGGCTCACAACGCATGAATAATGCGCAGATGAAAATATCAGGAATACCTATAACGCCTAATATGAGGCTAAGTCGACTTATGGAGCGACTGGTGAGAATGTGTCTCATAAACTGAGAGAAATTATTTCTCTACAAGTATATTTATCCAGGAAGGTGTCATCAAAGTATAATACAATTCTGGCAATTACACAATGCCTAAAAAAAATTCATATCATCATTTCGTATTAGATATCTTAAATTTATGATTTATGAAGAAAAAATCATCAAAGCACAGCGGTGAATAAACATCAATGAACCGCTATGTAGTGATACAATCATTATATTATTAAATTACAAATGTGTATCTATCATGATATAGAAAAGGAACTACTATAGAACTAGACATATCAAGAAGTCTAAGCCCTAATAGTTATGTGGAATCATGTGGGCATCTTGACAGAATGTCTGCCATCACATTATCTGATCCACAAATAGCTCGCACAGAGAAATGAAAAGGTTGAAGAGCAATTGCATATCGAGTAGACCTCGAGCTCTTCAAATTCTTACTCTGTATAGCAGTAAGAGCTTTTTGGTCGGTTTCTACTATGAAATGTGCGCCTAGAAGGAATCTCTGTAGTTTGAGGATCGACCAAACCATAGCTAATAGCTCACGGTCTAAAACCGAATAATTCCTTTCTGCCGCATTAAGTTTTCTGGAAATATACATTACAGGATGCAGAGTTCCAGAGTACTCTTGCATTAGTGCCGCTCCAATCCCAGTGGATGAAGCGTCACTACGAAGAACGAATGTCTTATCTTTAGTGGGTAGCACTAAAATAGGTGGTGTTGAAAACAATGTTTTAATCTTATCCAGAGAGCATTGGCATTCCTGAGACCAGTGGACCACATTAGGCGACCCTTTCTTTAGAAGTGTTGAGAGAGGTGCCATGATAGAGGATAGATTCTGAATGAATCTGCCATAAAATTGAATAAGACCTAACAGACTTCTCACCTGTTTTTTAGTCTTAGGGATTGAGATGTTAAGTATCTTACTAGTATTATGGTCCTCTGTCTTTAGGAAACCATGACCAACTCGGTGGCCTAGGAAAGAAATTTCGCTAAAACCAATATAGGCTTTAGAGGGTTTCGCTGTCAGGTTGTGCTCACGCAAAGTAGACAGCAATTCATCTAACCCTGAATAGTGATCTTCCCAAGTATCGCTGAAAAGACAGATGTCGTCTAGATATGCAATGACATCTGACCGATAAGATAGGATTCGGCGCATCATGCGTACGAACGTAGCTGGTGCGTTCATAAGACCGAAAGGCATAAAATTCCATTGGAACAAACCTCTAGGTGTTGAAAAAGCCGTGAGAGGTTTGGCGCGTTCAGATAAAGGAACTTGCCAATATCCTTTAGACAAATCAAGTTTAGTGAAAAAATGAGATTTGGAGAGTCGAGTAAGTAGCTCTTCCAGTAAAGGCATAGGTTCGGCATCGAACTTCGTTACTTGATTCAATTTTCGATAGTCAACGCAAAGACGTATGTTATTGTCTTTTTTACGCACAATAACCATCGGCGAAGAATATGCAGAGGTGGATGGTTCGATTATTTTCAAATCTATCATCTCATCCAACTCTTTCTCGACCTGTGCTTGAAAATGTATAGGTATAGGATAAGGTCTAACCCTAATAGGAGTATGGTCAGTTAGAACAATGTCATGTTGAATGACATTCGTTTGTCCAGGGATGTCAGTGAGTACATCCTGAAATGTTTGCAACATAGTTGAAACTTGTCGCTGTTCTCCTAGAGACAAATCAGGAGAGACAGTAACGTTCTTCCATGATTCACTGGAATGAAGTGGGATCATTGGAAGAGGAAGATTTACATCTGAAAAACTTGTTTCCTCATCCTGTATCACGGACAGTGATGAGTAATGACCATGTGGTACTGGAGAATTGTCCGTTGCTTGGAAAATGGGTTGCAAATAATCCGGACGTTCATGGAATTCAGTAAGCATATTGATGTGGAAGGTTTTATGCTTCCCATCAATATCGACAATATAGTCGACATCGGAAATTTTCGATATTATATCGTACGGACCTTTCCAAGAAATAAGTAATCTGTTTTCCCTACAAGGTAGTAATACAAATGCTTTGTCACCAGGACAAAGTTGTCGTAAGCATCTCTTCTTATTGGCAAATTGCCTTGCCTTCTGTTTCGCAAATTCAGAAGAAGAAGTTGCTAATTTGCATGCTTCGATAATTTTTTGTCTCAACGCGATGACATATTCGTAGGATGACTTTGTGTCATCGTCAATATTGTCAGATGTTATGAGATCGTGAAGCAACGACATAGGGCCACGCGGACGCGCGCCAAAGACGAGTTCAAAGGGAGAAAATCCCGTATGTTCATTGGGTACCTCTCTGTAAGCGAAGAGGGCCGCAGGTAAAACTCTGTCCCAGTCTTGAGGATGATCCTCAGTTATCTTCCCCAGTAAGTTTTTAAGTGTTCTATTAAGGCGTTCGACCATACCATTAGACATTGGATGGTAGATACTACTTAAAGATCTATCTATCTGCAGAGTAGACATTACTTGAGACATGGTATCTGATATTAGTTGGGTGCCATGGTCTGACAATATCTCTCCGGGGAACCCCAGACGAGAAAATATAAGCCAAAGAGCATCTGCAATATCAGCAGTAGTAATGCTCTTTAGAGGAATAGCCTCTGGCCAACGTGTGCACATATCAACACACGTCAAGATAAACTGATGTCCTCTGGCAGACTTGATCTTAAATGGACCAATAATGTCTATGGCCATTTTTTGAAACGGCCGAATCAAATAGGAATGTCCGCCGCCTGAATGGGTGCAGCATGCCGTGGACCTTTGGATTTAACTTCCTGACATACTTTACAAGATCGACAATAAATCCGTATGTCCTTGTTTACCAATGGCCAAAAGAAAGCCGCAAGGACTCTTGACTTAGTACGGGAAAAACCCATGTGTCCAGCACACTGAGAGTCGTGAGCGTGCTGCAAAATTTTAACTCTCAAATTCTTGGGAACCAGGATTTGAGAATGACTTGACGTAATGGAGTCTTGAACCATACGTACAAGTACGCCATTCTTCTTTGTAATCCACGATTTACGACTTGTGTCTTTATTCGGATCACCTTTAGTTGCAAGAATGAAGAATTTCTTCAGAGTGGGATCATCTTCTTGCTGTTTTATAAACGAGTCACGAGAAATTACCAAGGGATTATCTTGGTTATGCACTTCATTATCTTCAATAGATGAAGTTTGAGGCATATTAAGAGCCTGAGCTCTAGTGACTACAGCGTTAGCAATCTGCATGTTTTGCCTTTCCCACGTGGAAATTTGTTGCGGAGTGCATTCCTTGACTCCATGAATGCGACCGATGATGAGGTCAGCGATCGGATTCGGAAGAAGACATGCGTGTACATCTCCTGTAAAGAAAGGAGTAGCAATCCTAATGATAGCAGTAGAGTATTTCTCTAATGTGCCGCCAAATGTTACACATTTGACTACTTGTCCAGTGGCACGGGAAGGATCTACGAGTGACTGCCTAACACCAATTGTGGTGCATCCAGAATCAAATAACACAGAGACTGGATTGTTATTCACTAAACCCTTATGTAATACAAGAGAACCTCTTCCATCATGCGCGACTGATGCTGGAAGAGCAGGAAGAGGATGGCCACAGCTTAAAGTAGACACTGTGGTTGGCTCAAATAACGTTTTGCATTGGGGGCACTGAGATGCTCTCCCAAAATCAAAAGCGGCACATGCCATATTACTAGCATCATTATTATCTTTACTCTGTTTATAGGCTTCATGGGACTCTTGTTGTGCAGAGTTTGCCTGAAAATGTGGTTTATGTCTTTTGTTTTGAGATCTACCTCGGTTATTATCACCTCTGTAGTTATTGTTACCTCTATTGTAACCCCTATTTGGGTTTGAGTCATAGTTCCCTTGGTTACCATTATCATATTCATTATAATGAGTATCTCTGTAATTATGATCTTGTTGACTCCAAGACGGATAACCCTGATAGTTTCTATAATTACTTCCTCTACGGAAATTCCTATAATTATGACCACCCCTGTGTCGAGAGCTATCAGGTCGTCTCCAGTTCTTTGAAGAAGAACCCTGAAATGATTGGTTACCTTGGTTTTGATAACTATTATGGTTACCTTTTTTATCAAATCTGTTTTGAGGTCCCTGAAATCTGTGTGAATAATTGGGATTGTATGGTGTTGCTGAAGCAACTGGCATACTCTCCTTAATCTTAGTGTTGCCAAAAGTCACGTCGGGGTGTGCAGTGACATATTGGGAACAATATTCTTCCATTTCTTTTAGAGATTTAGGTTTACGCTCATGTATAAATTCAAGGAAAGGTTTGTTCACACATGACATAATCTTATCTCTGAGCAACAAATCCATAAGTCCTTCATACGTTTTTTCTGTTTTGGAAAGCTCAATCCAACGATCAACTGTGAGACGTGCCTTTGCAGTGAATTCTGAGAATTCTACACCCGTCTCAGGTACCATCGTTTTAAATAAAAGGCGATAGCCTTCCTCACTTAGCTGATATTTTTTTATCAAAGCCGCCCTAATGACATCATAATTATCCTTATCTGCTTCTCCTACAAGGCATAATCTAGTCAAAGATTCACCTTTCAAGTTTTCTGATAATTGATTAGCGTATTGTGATTTATCCACATTATGTGTACGACAAGAACGTTCAAATCTATCCAGCCAGAATGTAATATCGTCACTGGACTGATTGAACGGTGGAACCTTAACCTTGTAAGTAGAAGGTTTATCATTACCACTAGATGCCTGATTAACATTACTCATACTTGTCAATCTTAATTTCTCCAACTCAAATTCATGTTCTCTTATTGCTTTTTTTTTCTTCAGCCTCTCTGTCTAATCTTTTTTGTTCAGCTTCCCTGTCTAATCTTTTTTGTTCAGCTTCCCTGTCTAATCTTTTTTGTTCAGCTTCACTGTCTAATCTTTTTTGTTCAGCCGCAGCTTCTCTTTCCAATTTTTTTTGTTCAGCTTCACTGTCTAATCTTTTTTGTTCAGCCGCAGCTTCTCTTTCCAATTTTTTTTGTTCAGCTTCAAATCTCCTTTCCTCTACCTGCATCTGCAATTTCTTTTGTTCAGCAGCAGCCTCAGCTTCTCTTTCTAATCTTTTCTCTTCCGCCATAGCTTTTCTTTCTTCTGCAGCTAATCTTTTCTCTTCTGCTGCTAATGCTTTGTCATATTGAGCAACTGCCCATTGTTCTAATTGTTGACCAGTCTTATCAAGGGCTTTCCCTTGTGTAATGAAGTAATCTAAAGTAGACATGATGTCTAACAATAATACTAATCACCTGAATCAATAATAATACCACAAGTTCTCAATGAAAATAGGGAAATCAATGAAAATAATCACTGAATCTGCAAAGAATAACAACACAAATGACGTCACAATATATGAATATAAATTGTGAATAGAACTGAAAGATAGAAAAGGTTAGACCAACAAATTACAAACAAATCAAAACAAAACTAAAGAACAAAGAAATATTACAAAAAATAACAATAATTACAGACTTCACAGCTAACACAAAAGCAACAGTTGTCGCAGCAAATTTTCAATCAAGAAAATTGCACCTATAGAAAACGCCCACAACGGACCCTCTATGACGTGGGATATTCTGTTGTGAGGACGCCGCCCAACCTTAAACACAACCCGCTGACATAGAAACTAACATACTATACAAACAAATAACATGTAAACATAAATATATATAAATTATGTGTATGATAGTATGTGTTGCAAAATAGGCTCAGTCTTACAGTAATGGCAAAGTTATTTTTATGAAAACAAACAAACTGCCACTTTATTCAATTAAACATTCTGGCCTTAAATATTAAAGTTCATATATGGAAAACAAGAAGATCCATCGATGAAAATAGGACTTCTTAGTTCACTCATACTGTCTTCCTGTTAACATTGACAAGAATTGATCCAACTGTTCTGTGAAACTCTATAATGTCTAATGTAAAAAATGTCAACAACGCTGACCTACATACTGCATTCACTTGACAGGTCACGTGACGAAGTGTTGACAAAGAGCAAACCAATACTGCAAGTGTGTCGTATCAGCCACAGGAAACGGTCTGGTATCGGTAATCTGTTGACTTCTGAACTTCTGCGAGGTCAAACCCAGAAAGCTGGTCCACCAGTTGATAAGGTTGATAAAGTTGGATTTTTATTCCCGTTAATGATATCCACCAAAAGATAGATATAAGTGGATGGAAGCAGACATCATCATCATCATCAGTTGATAAGATCTCTATGGTGTTGTTTGCTCCACTGTAGTGTATGGAATGTCAACTTGACCTACGCAGTGGTTGAAAGTCACTACATGTTTTGGTTCCAAGATGGCTTCACTCGTGAGCTGTCACTCACGTTTGGATACAGATAATGAATCTGTCCTAAAGTTAGTCATTCATAAAACATTTCATTGCTCTGTAGATTTGATCATGAACAATTGACTGCAATCTACAGGATATAGTGCTGCTAGGAATCGAAGTCGTTTTCATCGAGTCAAATATATTCTCTTAGACATTCAAATCGTAACTATCGAAAATGGTGGCTTCGATCGAGAGTTCGTAAGAGTATCTTTGATTACCTTGGTATAGGAAATATGACACTGCCATTCCTTGGCAATACGACTAAACACTGGGGTAAAGCATACACGATAGGTTTAGACGACTATCACCTTCCCCACAAATACTGAGATCACTTTTTCCCCGGCAACAGGCCGACATGAAAACACAGTCCCTATCAGGATGAAGCCAAATCACACCACACTCTAGCGACACATCCGCCGAATAGCCTTCGACCTCTCTAGAGACAACAGAACATATAGTTCGACTTAGATATGTAAAGATATACAGATATAAGACAGACTCGTCCTACTCAGACAAACAATACACATAAATTCAGGCCATAGATATTCTGAAGCAAGAACAATCTATTATTACCCAAACAACGAATAAATCGCAGTAAAATGGATTTATCCGCGGAGTTTGATCGAAAGAGCCGACACAACTTTCAAGGGAAGTAACACAATAATGACTTTCCCTTAAGCACAATTTTGCTTTCAAAATATTTGCGAAGATAACAAGAATACCAATGTATAATATTGTAAGATATCAAAGACTGCACGTAACACCCCCCTTACAGGAAATCTGCATCAAAGCAGTCACATGATCTTGCAGAAGTGGCTTCTGCAGCCTATTTGTTTTATATGATGAGGTTACCAGCCTCATGTACATTATTCACCACCTACATCATGCCTGTGGTATAAGTAGTCTTATTCTTTCTTCTATTCTTGGACCCCCTTGAAGAACATGGACATTGCTGCAGTTATCATGTTGTGTTAACTGATAGTACGAGGAAGGGAACTGGTCGCCCCATCTCTCGAGGCGGCCCTAGTATAGTGAAGTCTCTAACACTTCACCCCCCTACGGCAATATCTGCTGTGGAACTATATTTTTTTTGTTATAACAGAGAGCAAGACAAAATGAAAGTGCATGATGAGAGGTCACAGCAAGTGTATCTGAAAATACGTAGGGAGAAAACAAGGATAATGAGAGAAACGCTGGAAAAGTTACCAGTATAACACCACTACAAGATGTAGTATCATACATATACCTTGGCAGCAATATAGACGCTGTTGGGGGGTTAAATAGAAATATCAAAATAAGAATACAGAAGGGTAAAGGAGCTTTCATTGCATTGGGAAGTATATAGAGATCAAAAGAAATCAAGTCCAACACAAAAATCTGAATCTTCAATTCAAATATCGAGTCAGTCCTATTGATTGGCTGTGAAACATGGAGAACAACAAAAACCAAAAGGCTACAGACTTTCATAAATGGGTACTTGTGTAGAATAGAAGGATTGAAGTAGTTTGACAAGATCACTAATGTGGAACTGATGACATGAACTAGACAAGATCACTAATGTGGAACTGATGACATGAACTAGACAAGATCACTAATGTGGAACTGATGACATGAACTAGACAAGATCACTAATGTGGAACTGATGACATGAACTAGACAAGATCACTAATGTGGAACTGATGACATGAACTAGACAAGATCACTAATGTGGAACTGATGACATGAACTAGACAAGATCACTAATGTGGAACTGATGACATGAACTAGACAAGATCACTAATGTGGAACTGATGACATGAACTAGACAAGTACAAGTGAAACAAGATGAGAAGAAGAAGCTGCAGATGAATAGGACACACATTGAGGAAACCTATTTATATAGCACTTCCAGGCAGTTCTTGTTTTGAAATACCGAGAGTAAGAGAACGAATGAACAAACTTTATTTTCAAAGGGTTGAGAATTGGGCACGCAGGCCCGTCTAACATTCTGCCCTTCCTTTCGCTCACCTTTCATACTGAA
>JAMPIV010020173.1:0-76829 GCA_024509875.1 Oreohelix idahoensis | reverse complement strand
CCGAGTAATCCAACATATGATGGTTCTTCTGCTAAGAACTGGAGACAAGATGGGAGTTCTCGTAATTTTGGTGGTAATAATTATAGACACTTTCGCAAAGGTTATCACAATAAAAACTACCCAAGCTTGTCTGCTCGGGATAACCATTCGCGACGTCAAGAATATGACGATGGTGAATATACAAACCGGGATTCAAACCGGAATGATAATTATAATAGACAATATTGTCGTAGATTTATGATAGGAGAATTAAGACTATGTGTTTGTCCCTTCTGAATAGGTTGGAATGAGTGACAGATACGGTGAGAGCTGGTGAAAAAAACAACACAATAGAATTTCCCCACGTGAGATGATAGGATGTGATATAGAGGCTGTCTTTGAGAATCGAGATAATCTTCTCTCTCTCACCTATCTTCTACGACCGCTTTTAAAGGCGTCAGACAGTCTAAACACAGATATATATATATATATATATATATATATATATATATATATATATATATATATATATATATATATATATATATATATATCTATCTACTCACGGGCACGCACATACATGTGACGACAGGTAAACACACAGACGTGGGAAAACTATAACAATGATTATACAGATAATTGGGATCGAGCTGACCAACGCACTGATTTTTTTGTTCAAGAGAGATATTTTAATTATCATATCAAAATTTCTCACAACACTAAAAAATTACATCAAGGAAAAACATATACAAATAGTCATAAAATTTAAGAAAATGCTACAAGGATGATAGACCGTTAAAATCTTACTCTAGGTTTAGCCCACAGCCCCGTTAAGAGAACAGATGATGGCCCAAAGAGTTATAGATACGTACGGTTGAGGCTAAGAGTTTTTCTTCTTTTCTCGTAAATGTATGCACAGAGTTGAATAATCTGATTTAGCCTAAGAAGTAAAGAAACTCTAGCAAATAGTAACAAATTCTGCAGGTTAAACAAAAAGAATTAAGACAGTAAATGGGTGACAATCTATAACTGTAAAATAACACTCTGATCTGCGTACACTCATTCATTCAGCCATGGCCATGGGTACACAGTTATACTCACAACTTTGCTCGCTGCCTCTGGGAACATACTCAATTCTAGGACCTTCACACAGACCCGAAAATGCAGTCCTTGACCAAGAAATCCCCAGTTCCAAAAGACGTACTAAACTCTCAGGGAACGATTCCTTGGGTGTTCTAATTATTCGAATGTCTGATTAAGTCACATAAAATATTGTCCAGGCACGAAAGTTAGCAGAGCACAATGTCATTAGCTTTGGTTTCTAGAATTTAAGGAATGTCAGATCGGTGTCTACTTTCAGGAAGTTACTATATTTGGTCACCACAGTACTAGTCAAAACTCTGTCGGAATGTTTCTGATCTTTGCTTGCCACAACGGGCTGAATTGTACTGAAGAGTTATTCTGGAAGAATTAATTCTGGCGCGAAGGCCTCTTACTTCATTTAACTGTTACAGTTCAGGTAATGAAAGTGATTTGTTTCTTCCCAAATAAAGTTCACGTACTAGAACGCTGGTAAAGTTGGGTACCACCGTTTCACTATATAAAAGAAAGAACACATATCAAAAAATTTTACAATATGTACTCAATATAACTTACATTTTAATAGCAAGCCTACAGCTTGACTTATATTTAAAACTTCCCGTAAAATAAGTTATATTAAATAAATCAAACATCATGAATTAGAAAATACATACGTATTTCGTCAACACTCAATGATGTATCTAGCGTTATAAGTTTAGTTTTTTTTTTAAAATATATTCTCTCGTCTGATTATTTAGAAGTTAAATTAAATTTCTTTATTAGCCGACTGAATTTAAGCAAGAAATATAATTTCTGTTTTCCACTGAAACGCGTCACTAGAAAATAATACAGACTATATAGATTAAGCCCTCTGTTCAAAAGAACTAGTTTAAAATTAAATCGGCGATTTAATACTTAATCACTTCACAAAATTCTAGAGAACTACTATATAATATTTACCTCAAAACACAGCACTACAAGATATCGCACAATTAAGAATTTTTACGCTCATATTTATGGAAGTCTAGAAGTTCGACAAATTGTCGCAACAAACTAAGAAACTTCGCTTATACAGCTCTACTCTTCGCGAACCACCTGTCTACTGCGATTTATTGAGAAGAATGAAAATTAAGTTTCAAACTAGGTTTAATATTTTAAAATCAGACAAAGGATGAACTATTTCCCCCGCCCCGATCTCTCCCCCTTCTCATAACAGCTACGTTTAACTTAGAGGCGTGTCGTAACTGCCACCAGGGCGATTACGCACCTGCGTTGACAAACTGACCGGGAAAAGCGCGTGTCAGTTGCAAATCTCAGACAACCGTCTGCCGTGCCACGAGTAATCTCACCCTTCGTTTAACAAACTGACCGAGAAACGTGCGTGTCAATTTCAAAGGTAGACAACTTGTCTGAAAGGCAGGGCAGTTTTCACACTACAAGCTGACCATGGCCCGTGGAGCATGAGTGTCATATGCGAAAAACCAGACCCTCTGTCTGCCTGCCCGTTCTGGCGGAGTGAATTTTCACACTACGGCCCAGAACTCGGCTGAAGAAAACACTGTCCCAGTGGGAACAGCAGACAGCTGTCGGCTCTCCCGGTCTGACGGAATGCATTATAACGCTTCTCGTCTGACTGACATCCACGTAATACTATCTAGTGCGATACTCAGTTTTGAGAAACAAAACAGGTAAAGTTTAAAAATACTGAAGAAAATATTTTTCGCAACCGAGTGATGCGAAAAATACAGGAAAAACAAGTAAGGAAAGATAATAAAATGAAAGGATTAGGGTGAGAGAATAGGAAGAAGATGTAGGTAATTTAATGATATAAAGACCCACGTGACAAATATGATAACAATTACAGGGGAAATGATAATCGCGGTAGACCTAGATATAACAAAAGTAAAGCTTTTCAACAGGCAAACTCTGCACAACAAGAGTTTGATGGAGCCTGTAATCAAGTAAATTATAGTGGTAACTCTAAGGCTATCACTGGTTGTTTTTTTTTTTTTTTTTTTTTTTTTTTTTTTGCGTACGCCCGCTAATACTCGAGGCGAAATCTCAGGTTATTACTATGTCTAACCTGACATTGATTTTACGTGAGTATCCCTTTTTACTTGTACAGAGACAGGTGTCCCTCGCCATTCAGGCAAATACTCTCCGATTTCGGAGGTACCCATTGCAGCTGGGTCGGCTCAGGAGCCGCCAATCCCTGGTCGACAACACTCCTTCAAATGTCCTCGCCAGGTCTCGAGTTAATCCAGTCCAATTCCCGGTCGACGAAAAATCCTCAAATGCCGTCGCCCGGGTTTGATCCTGAATCACCCGGTCGCCAGAGCGGTGTTGTAACCACTACGCTAGCGCGGCTCCCCTCATCACTGGTTGTGCTTTCGATTTTGGGAGAGCAACTGAATGCCCCCAATGCTTAACATTGTTCGACTCATCGACTGTATCTACCCTAAGTTGTGGTCACCCTCTTCCTGCTCTACCTGCTACAGTTGCGCATGATGGGAGAGGATCTCTCATCTTGCATAACGGTTTAGTGAATGATAGGCGGGTCTCAGTACTTTTCGATTCGGGATGTACTACCGTCGGGGTTAGGGAGTCTCTGATAGATCCTTGCTGTACCACTGGAAAATCGATCAAATGTGTTACATTTGGTGGTACTATGGAAAGTTATCCTACTGCTATTATTAGGATTGACACTCCCTTCTTTACAGGAGATGTCCATGCATGTCTTCTTTCTAATCCTATTGCGGATCTTATAATCGGTCGTATTCATGGGGTTAAGGAATGCACCCCGCAACAAATTTCTAGTTGGGAAGAACAAAACATTCAAACGGTCAATGCAGTGGTGACAAGAGCTCAAGCTCTTAATCCCCCAACTTCATCTGATGATAGTAATGGAGTTGATAGCCAAGACGAGCACTTGGTGATTTCCCATGACTCGTTTGCTAAACGTCAAGAAGAGGATCCTTCTTTGAAGAAATTCTTCCTTCTCGCAAAGAAAGGGGATCCCAATCAAAATACGAATCACAAATCGTATATCACTATGAAGAATGGTATATTGGTACGAATGGTACAACACTCGGACAAGTCTATGCACTCGCAAATTCTTGTGCCTAAGTGTATGAGAGCCTTAATTCTTCAGCATGCACACGATTCTCAGTGTGCTGGACACATGGGTTTTTCCAGAACTAAAACTAGAGTCCTTGCGTCTTTCTTTTGGCCATTTGTTAATAAAGACATACGAATTTATTGCAGGTCTTGTAAAATTTGTCAAGAGGTCAAGTCTAGAGGTCCAAGACATGCTGCACCTATTCAGGCTGCAGATATTCCGATTCGGCTGTTTCAGAAAATGGCTATAGACATTATTGACCCGTTTAAGATTAAGTCAGCTAGAGGACACCAATTTATCCTCACTTGCGTTGACATGTGCACGCGCTGGCCAGAGGCTTTTCCTCTGAAGAGCATACCAGCTGTCGATATCGCAGATGCTCTTTGGCTCATATTTTCTCGGCTGGGATTTCCCGGAGAAATACTATCAGACCACGGCACTCAGTTAATTTTGGACGTTATGTCTCAGGTAATGGCTACGCTAGACATTAAAAGGTCTCTCAGTAGTATTTATCATCCAATGTCCAATGGATTGGTTGAACGTCTTAATAGGACACTAAAGAACTTACTTGGCAAGATAACGGAGGATCATCCTGATGATTGGGACAGGGTCCTACCTGCAGCTCACTTTGCTTACAGAGAGGTTCCCAACGAGCATACATGATTTTCTCCTTTCTAACTTGTCTTTGGCGCGCAACCGCGCGGTCCTATGTCCTTGTTACACGATTTGATAACTTCCGATAATATTGACGATGATACACAATCGTCATATGAATATGTCATTACTCTTAGGGAGAAAATTATCGAATCGTGCAGATTAGCAACTTCATCTTCCGAATTTGCGAAAGAAAAGGCTAGGCGATTTGCTAACAAGAAAAGACGCCTACGTCAACTTTGTCCTGGAGACAAAGCGTTTGTCTTACTTCCCTCAAGAGAGAACAGACTTCTCATTTCATGGAAAGGTCCATACACTATAGTCTCGAAAATTTCAGATGTCGACTATATCGTCGATGCGGATGGAAAGCATAAAACCTTTCATATAAATATGCTTACAGAGTTTATTGAACGTCCAGACTATTTGCAGCCTATTTTCCAGGCGACGGACGACTCTCCAGTCCAACATGGTCACATCTCATCCCTGTCCGTTATACAGGATGAGGAAACTATTTTTTCTGACGTTAACTTACCTCTTCCTGCGATTCCACTTAATTCTACGGAATCATGGAAAAACGTTACCGTCTCTTCGAACTTGTCTTTTGAGGAGCAACGTCAAGTATCCTCTACGCTACAATCATATCAGGATGTCCTTACCGACATTCCTGGACACACAGATGTCATAGAACATGACATCATACTTACTGATCGTAATCCGATCAGAGTAAGACCATACCCAATACCTATTCATTTTCAAGCACAAGTCGAGAAAGAATTGGATGAGATGATTCAACTGCAAATAATTGAACCATCTACTTCAGCTTATTCTTCGTCGATAGTTATTGTTCGAAAGAAAGACAATAACATACGTCTTTGCGTTGACCATCGCAAATTAAATAAAGTTACGAAGTTCGATGCTGAACCTATGCCTTTATTAGATGATCTACTTATTAGACTTTCTAAAGCTAAATTCTTTACTAAACTAGACTTTTCGAAAGGTTATTGGCAAGTCCCACTGACGGAACACGCCAAACCTCTCACTGCTTTTTCGACACCTAGGGGTTTGTTTCAGTAGAATTTTATGCCTTTCGGGCTTATGAACGCCCCAGCGACTTTCGTGCGCATGATGCGACGAATTCTATCAGATCGTGCAGATGTCATCGCATATTTAGACGACATCTGTCTTTTCAGCGATACTTGGGAAGAACATATTCGGGTTTAAACGAGTTACTATCTACTTTACGTGAGCATAGTTTGACTGCAAAACCCCCTAAAGCCTTTGTTGGGTTTAGTGAAATCTCTTTCCTAGGTCATTGGGTTGGTCATGGTCTGTTGAAGACAGAGGACCAAAACATTTCGAAGATATTGAATATCTCGGTTCCGAAGACAAAAAAGCAAGTACGTAGTCTCTTGGGATTAATACAATTCTATGGAAGATTCATTGATAATCTATCCTCCATTATGGCACCACTTTCATCGTTATTGAAAAAAGGTTCTCCTAATATGGTGCGTTGGTCCCAAGAATGCCAGTCGTCATTGGATCAGGTTAAGAATTTGTTCTCATCTCATCCTATCTTAAGACTACCAACGATTGATAAGACTTTTGTTCTTCGTAGTGATGCCTCTTCCACTGGGATTGGAGCGGCACTAATGCAGGAGTATTCAGGAACCTGCATCCTGTAATGTATATCTCTAGGAAGCTGAATGCGGCAGAAAGGAATTACTCGGTTTTAGACCGTGAATTGTTGGCTATGGTTTGGTCCATTCTTAAGCTACAAAGGTCCCTTCTGGGCGCGCATTTCTTTATGGAAACCGACCAAAAAGCTCTTACAGCTATGCAAAGTAAGGATTTGAAGAGCTCGAGATCTACTCGTTATGCTATTGCTCTTCAACCTTTCCATTTCACGGTGCGAGCTATCCGTGGTTCGGATAATGTGATGGCGGACATATTGTCTAGATGCCCACATGATTCCAATTAAATCTTGTGTCCTAGTTTTCCTGATACACTTTCAGACTTAGGTCTGTCCTTAATATCCTAATATATTGTAATACAAATGTTTTACTATTTGGATGATGTATAAAGAATTTAACAAATTTGATGTTGTCCATCCATCAGTGATATGTTGCTAATATAGCATTGTAATTCATGATATTTGTATATTGCTATAATTATAGTATTTAATAATGTTTGATATATGATTGGTATTGCCAGCAACTTAGGTTTCTTTAATGGTACCCCCTGAGTTTATTTGGCTTAGAGGAAATATTTTCTCTTATGATGGGGGATGATTTTTACTCTCTCCAGACGCTTTATTTATGCGTCTATTGTACCTGATATTAGGTTCATTCTTTCATGAGCACATAATTGATGCTTGTGCTATCTTGCTCATGGATATATTTAAAAAAAAAATGTGTCATTTTTTTTTTACAGGGGCGGTGTAGTAATATGTTGCTGTCATTTTTGATGGAGTTTCAAACATCGATCTATTGGTTGTAGGTTTTTTTCACCCTGGTCAAAGTTTAGTAACTATGTCCTGACTTTGCTTGTGTCAGGTTGATTAGGGGTTGTCTTCCCTTGTTTGTTCGTTCATTGTGTTTGACCTTTTGGGTCAAAGGTAATACAGTTCTGGGCTATATGCGATGCGCAGTGGAGAGCGCGAAATGAGACTTCCGTCTTGTTGAGTTGTGAAGTCCTGGCTTCTGAGGACGTGTAGGTCCATTGTGTTTTCGGGGAAAAATCTTCGAAGTGACTGCGTTGGCAGATCTCCCCAGTGAATCTCCGTGCGTCGGAATGGCGACAGAGTTCCTTATTGTGTTCTGAGGATTCGGTTCCAGGTAATACCGACCTTTTTCATTATTACGCTTTCGGTGGCAGAACATGTTGAAGGATTACCTAGTCTGTGAACTACAGCTCACCGGTCCTACGTTACAGAACTTGTACATTATGCTCAAGATAGCTATGTAAGACTATTTGTCTTCAAACGAACAGAAGTCCAGTGACGAAGTTATATTGTGGGAACCGCAGATTGACGGTATATTGATATCTACATAAGCATTACTGCAGGGTTGATGTTAACCTGCTTAGAAGAAGTACACAGATGACGCCATAACGAGGCCTGTGTTAAGGCTAATATATTACAGCCTGATAATGTGCAATTGGCGGGGAATGCCAAGTTGTACCTGTATGTCAAAGTGATTAAGGTATCTGACGCGTTTAGTCAGAGGTACCAAAGCGGCATTGAGAACTGTATATACATGAACATACTACTATTGACCATGAACGAATATTGGAATGTTTATCAGCCCTTTTTGAATGCCTGATGTATACCTAACGATTTCCGGTCAGCATGACCTTCTTTACACTGACTGTTCCTGTTGATGCTACTGTGTGTGTTACCGTCAATAAATGTTTTGAAATGTGCCTGCAGTGTCCAAGCATCTTTGACTACTGCATGTGAGTGTATAGGTTGCATGACACAACATATACGAGCCTAAACACATTCGCGCCTTCATGTGCACCCACACTCAGCTTCTCATTACAAGTACTACACATCTTAACAACATGTATACTGTCTTGTGCAAGTGATCACCTCCACAAGAGAAAAAGACAGTTACAATCTCTATCTACATATCTCTATGGAAACCAGCACGATTAAATCAAGGTAGATCTGCAGAGACTCAGTGTTTGTATAGTAGTTCAGGACATTTCCTGGTTTGCCTACCGATGTTTTAGAGTTTAGGCCGTCATCCAATTAACCACATCCATAGAATATTCTTCTTATTGCTACTATATCGCTCTATAATCCTTTTAAGACATGAGACATTTTAAAACTGTTCACATTTACTATTTTGTATATGGTAAACATTTATTTACTTGTGAAATGGCCCATTTGTGACCCAGTGTGCGTTAATAAATGTTTTATAATAAATTTTAATATACAAGCACAACTTATGAATTTTATGTGCAGTGCTGGATCTTAAGGGCTTAAAACACAATGCTGTTCTTGCTGTTAAACTCGTTGCAGGACTCCTGCACTAATACACTTCAAGCACTTTTGCTGGGGTGGTTTATGTAGATATTATTTTTGCATGAAGAAGTTGCTAACGAGATGTAAAATAATTTCTCCATTTGATGGCCCCGTTAATCCCTAATGGTAATTAGATTACACAGAAAGTAACCCGCCAAAACATGGCGGGTAATAATTATGTTGTACTTTATGTTTATTGGAGAATTTTTCAAAACAACTGTAGGAGTTCGACAGGGATGTATCCTGTCACCAGTGCTCTTTAACATTTATCTAGAACATATTATGCAGGAGGCTCTCTACGATTATAAATCAACCATATCGATTGGAGGCCGACCTCTTTGCAATCTACGTTCTGCTGATGATATCGATCTTATAGCAGGAACAGAATCAGAACTTCAAGACCTTACCTCTAGACTGGAGAAAGTAAGAAGAACATATGGGATGGAAATTAATATAGAAAAAAGCAAGATATTGGTGAATAGCCATAAGAAACATGTTCCGACCAACATTACGTTAAATGGGCAAACGTTAGAAGAAGTTAACACCTTTAAATATCTCGGGTCCACTATATGTAGTGATGGAAGATCAAATAAAGAAATCAAGACAAGACTTGAGATGGCCTCAGCTGCCATGACAAGGTTGAATGTGATCTGGAAAAGTAACATCAGTTTTCCTGTGAAGATCAAATTATACAAATCACTTGTATTATCTATTCTCTTGTATGGGTGTGAGGGCTGGACACTCACTGCAGATACGGAGCGAAGGATTCAGGCTTTCGAGCATAAATGTTATAGAAGAATTTTGCGCATTTGCTATAAAGAGCACAAAACAAATGTCTATGTTAGAGAGAAGATAAACACCTATGCAGGCCATCAAGAACCACTTTTGTCAATAGTGAAACGTCGAAAGCTTGCCTGGTTTGGGCATGTAACTCGTCATGACTCCCTTTCGAAAAAGGTCCTCCAGGGAACAGTCGAAGGTAAACGGAGAAGAGGAAGGCAAAGAAAATCCTGGGCTGATAACATCAAAGAATGGGCAGGACACGGTTTCTCCACACTTGTACGCATTGCTGAGAATAGAGAGCAGTGGAGGACCCTGTCTGCTGATGCTTCCACCATGGCACCCCTACGACCCATGACGGGTTATGGGTTGAGATGAGATGATGTTTTGTTGCATGTCCTGATGACGTCACTAATTGTCTTCCTTTCATTCACTTCCGTTTTCCTTCAGACGTAAATCAGTAACACGGATTTAGTTTCTGGAAAGTGTAGAAGCGTTTTCTAAGATTAGCAATGATGCTTCTCTGGCTAAATATATATATTTAAGACGGTGATATTCATTCGCACATCCGAAATGCTTAATATAAATGGGGGAAATTCCAGACACGTTGTCTTAAAAAAATAAAAATAAACCCTCACACACACGCACACACAGGCATCAATATTTCTACAATCACACGCTCCATGAAGAGATGAGTGAAACTCGCGTAATTTCATGTATAGTTTCCAGGCCGTACTGCGTGGCTTTGCTGTAATTTCTCGAAAATGCGCCATGAAAAATATTAAAGGTTGGTGAGGATTTGTTAAGAACGTACTGGACAAAAAAAAAAAAAAAAACCAGTGGTAGAGTGTACGATGGTCATTATGGTCATTTCTTTGTCCAGTAAAACCTTATGTAAACCTGTAAACTTGAAATAAACCTGTAAACTTGATGTAAACCTGTAAACTTGATGTAAACCTGTAAACTTGATGTAAACCTGTAAACTTGATGTAAACCTGTAAACCTCTTCTTAGTCGCTGTCTACAAAATACATGAGGATAGTTCCAGAGCATATATTGCCATACGGGAGTGTAGTGTTAGAGACTATACTTGTCAGCTTTATGAGAGGGGATGGTCAGTTCCCATACTCGCTGCCATTGCCAACGCTAACTTAAGAACATATTCATGTAAACATTTTCACAGTTGGGTAGACTGGCGCGCAACTGGCACCGGGTTTTGAGCTCGGTAAGTTTGTCTGGAGAAGCAGGCGTTTAACCACTTTATCACTCAGCTGCTCACGAAGTGTTTACTAGGTTTAATTTCTATCACTCCTTTACGTTCCTCGCGGAATATGGGGCTGCGACTGTTGTCGTTACTTACTATCTTACTACATTTCTGGAGTTTCTTTTTTTATTCTCCTCACTCTTTTCTAACCCTGTGAGTTGCATCCAGGGGCGTGTCTGGTTACAGAGGTTGTTGTTGATATTCAGTAGGCTTATTCTTTATTTCACATTGTCAGGCCCCGCGCAGACAACTGCATGTCTTGGCTTGTTTCCCTTGATCTGCCGTTGTGGTCCACGAATAGCCCGGCCATGGAGTCAAAGGATGGGTTTTTCAAAGTTAGCAAGCTTTGCTCAAGATTACTCTTGAGCATGACGTAAACTGTAGGATCATGCTCCTATTTCAGGAAGTCTCACAGGCTTTGTAGGATGGCCTGTACAACAATTGTGTTTACAAGATTTGTTGTCATATTTATTGAGCGTCCTGCCGAAGATAATTCAGCAAAGTATTATCAATATATTTGCTTCGTATACAGTATATGTAATTTGAAAAATGTGAGTCATACGGGTGCGACCAGCACTTTAATCAACAAAGTCATCAACTCCAACGAAGGATATATATATATATAATGAAATATTGTTGACACACAAGGAAAGAATAAAAATGATTAACTGTTAAAAAAAAAGCTCTAAATATTATTATTTAGATAAATTAGTCATCATTTGATGTTGTAAGTGAAAGGTGGTGATTTGTATAATAAAAGTCCATTCACTGAGGCCGGTTATTTTGACATAGATTTGGAAATGGCTGCAATGAGTTGGCTCTGGTTGCTGGTCGTCAGTGAAGTCTTGACTGTTCCTTCTCTCTTCAGGAGTCGCATGACTGGCACGTTCCTTGCGTTGCAGGAGTAACTGCTTCAAATGTCGCCACTTCGGTGGCACTCTAGACCCGTCTGTTATAAGCGGTGTTCAGAGTTTAGTGCTAGTAAGCAGTATAAGGAACTGAGAGATAGATAAATTGAATCTTCCTTATGTTTTTTGTCTCCTGACGTAAGCATCCGGCAACCTACACCTTGTTCCACTATTTCATCTTCCTATGAATTTTACCCGATACACGGGTGAGCATAAAATTTCAGACCCTCAAGTTAGATGAAAGAGAGTTTAGAGAGCAGAAGAAGGCTAATGCATATATATATATATATATATATATATATACCATGATTTCATCATCATCCTCTTTCTGCTCCCTGGTTCCTTATAAGGAAACCCATACGAAGCAGTCACCAGCTCTTGCAGTAGTGGTTTATGTGACAAGATATTTGTCTCATACACAACTTTACAGAAATAAGCATTTCATACACGTACAATGCACATATAAAATAAAGAAGTACACGTTACAATGTACCCCTTCAATATGAGTGGGTTATTATTTAGACTTTTTTTGCACAAGATGACTGAAAGCGCTTCACAGCAGCAGAAGATGCAGTTTTTCTCATATGAGTTAATGGTAAATGTAAATTTACAACTCATAACTTTAACACATGAACACGATTTCCTCGGACTTGTTTCTCTAAGTATTATAAAAGAAGCTGTATACATTTAATTTAAAAGAAATTACTTCTATAACTTTGGCATGTCGTGTAAAGGAATCCTTTTCTATTTCTTCTGACGTTTGGTCTTCGTTACGAAAATGGAGATTCAGCTGGGAGTCTTCAAACACACTGGTTTTTTAAAGTTAAAATTTTGCCCATGCAAAACTCAACCTCGTGAGTTTATCTTTGTTGGAAACAATCACAATGTACGGCGTCTTTGTTTAGTAAATTTTCCAGCTACATATCATGATAATTTTTGGCATCACCAAAAATAAATCGTTATTTAGTGTAACAAATTATTACCCTTACCGGAAACCATTAAATCATATTCCTTGTTCTTCTTCTTCAAGGCTGTGCTCACTTCTTCACATAACAGATATCTTGCCAAACCGATTATGACATATCTCTCGGTTTTCTAATACTTCAATCTTGCTGTATTGAAGATAAACTTGGGAGATGCGTTTTTTCAACTCAACCGTCGACAACAATGCACCCATACCAACGTCTGAGTCTATCTAAACAAAAGCTCCAGGCCGGCACAATCAATTAAGATGGCTTATTCTCTTGACTTTATTGTTCAATGCTTGGCTAAGCAGCGACTGTCAGCAATAAGAAATATAACATGTTACGTGCAGTCAAGCTTCAACGAGTGGGTATTGTCGGAAGTGTCCTTCTGATGAAAAGATAATTACCGGTAGTATAAGGCGTAAAAGTAAGATAATGCAAGGATTATAAAAAAAAAAGCAATAATTGAATTTCTGAAATTGTCTGTTTCATCGCAAAGAACTTGGCTGCCAACAGATCCTAAACAATTATGGAGAAATATACCACCAAACAGAGAACTATTTAAAAAAGAGCATTAATAAATTATTCAAACACAATCAGTTCATTTTCCTGGTCCGGTTGCAGGAAGCCAGCACAAAATCATAAATGTGTTCGTGCAACGGTCGTCTCTGTAGCCAACTCAGACTAACATTAGCAACATTGATGTCCTTCACCAGATATTGTAAAGCAGGAACCATGAAATAATAATTTTACATCAGGCTATAGAAAATATCACGGATAAGAAGAGATGTTATAATTTTGATGGGTAACGTAAGTACAAAGATAGGATACCATCGGCCTTGAAGAGATTATGGAGAAAAAAAGACCGGAAATGAAGGAGATAATCATAAATATATGTCCTTCTAACTAGCCTGATGTGGGAGAAAGCATATTTATACATAAAACAACATAAAAAAAGCCGTGTGGATATCTTCAGACCCGAGAATCAGACTGCACATTCATAAATAATAATTGACATCATCATTACGTGACGTAAAAGTATGTAGAGAAATAGATATAGAAGACGATCATCATCTTCTGTTACCCAAAATAAACATAATACTCTAAAGATATACAACAATACATTGCTAGATACAACAGTATAATATCCAGAAAGCAAAAAGGAAAAAACAGTTACAATATCCAATAATTAATACCAAGTGCACCATCACTTGGAGGATATAGTGAATACAAAAGACTACTGGTAACAAATAAAAAATAAAAAACTAGGAAATGAGACATGTAAAGATGTTCTGGGAAAAAGAAGACGCCGGCACAAAGGTTGGATAATAACAAAAACCATAAAAAAAAACTGGCAAATTTAAAAAAAAAAAGAACAAAAAGCAAATTCGAAAAAAAAAGCACAAACAGTTCCACATTAAGGCCGGTAAATTATGCACGGAGGCAAATAAAGAAGTAAGAATAAACACCAAAAGAGACAAGAAGAAATGTAATGGCGAGTTGGCTAGAGAAGCAAAGGAAGCTGCACTCAAGGGAAATATGAAAGACATGTGCAGCATTATGAATAAGCTAACAGGCACTTGTAAAAAATCAGAAGGCCTTATTACGAACATTAAAGGTAATTTGCTTTGCAACATGAAGGAGTAAATGTGGAGATGAACGGAAAAATTTTAGGAACTTCTTAATAAATCAGCAACACATGAACCTTCAGACATCTAGGCCACAGAAAAGAAGTAACAAGTTAATTGTAAAAAACCAAATAAGAAATAAGGAAAGACATAAAACTTCTAATGGATGAGAAAGTATCTAATGGAGATGATATTCCAGCAGAGACCATCAAAGCAAACATTAAAACATCTACAGAGATATTAAGAAATACCAGCAGACTAGAAGGAAAGATATCTGGTCAAGTTGCCAAAAGGAGCGAGAACTGCAAGAGTGCACACAATAAATAGGTAAAATGTTATTATCAGTGATAGCACAATATTAAAACGGATTATCTTTGACAGATTATAAGATGCTAAAGGCAAATATCTGAGAGACGAGAAGGCAGGTTTTCATCACATTGATCTGTTAAAGAACAAAAGTTAATATGTCATGTATTATTGCCACATACAGGCATATTGCCATTGTTATTGAGGAAATATGTCTATTTGTGGTAACTCATGTTTTTGCACGCTTTTTAACTTATATTGAACACTGCATATTTAATACCACCTGTATGTTACCGGGGCCCAAAAGGGGAGCAAAGAATAGTAACGCTGTTCCCTGCATGCATGTCGTAGAAAGCAGCTAAGGAGGGTTGGGCAAGGGGCTGGTTACCCCATCCTGTAAAAATTTTAAACCACAAAAAACTTCAACAAACATGGACAAGTCAATTAAGGAAAATAAAACACAGCCATCCAAGACAGGGGAAAGTCCTCTCGCAGGGAGGCGTATGATGCAACACAGAGAAAGCCGAAAGGAGTCTGTGTTACTGACTAACCTTCTTTCTTCTAGGAGAACTTCCAGATTTGGCACCTGGAATGTTCGGACATTAAACGAACAAGGGAAAGTGGCACAAGTAGCAGCAGAAATGAGGGAATCTAAAATCGAGGTTCTGGGAATGTGTGAAACAAAGTGGAAGGGGGTAGACAAGAAGAAACTCATCACAGGTGAATTGGTGCTGTCCTCAGGACATGAAGACGAAAGTTCACACCACAGTGAAGGGGTAGTGTTACGTGCAGTCTTTGATATCTTACAATATTATACATAGGTAATTTTTTAGTGCTTAAGGGAAAGTCATTATTGAGTTGCTTCCCTTGAACTCCGCGGATAAATACATTTTACTGCGATTTATTCGTTGTTTGGGTAATAATAGATTGTTCTTGCTTCAGAATATCTATGGCCTGAATTTATGTGTATTGTTTGTCTGAGTAGGACAAGTCTGTCTTATATCTGTATATCTTTACATATCTAGGTCGAACTATATGTTCTGTTGTCTCTAGAGAGGTCAAAGGCTATTCGGCGGATGTGTCGCTTGAGTGGTGTGATTTGGCTTCGTCCTGATAGGGACTGTGTGTGTTTTGCTATGTCGGCTTGATGCCTTGAAAAAGTGATCTCAGTGGTTTTGGGGAAAGTGATAGTCGTCTAGACCTATCGTGTATGCTTTACCCCAGTGTTTATTCATCTTGCCAAGGAATGGCAGTTTCATATTCCCTCTACCAAGGTAATCAAAGATACTCTTATGAACTCTCGATCGAAGCCACCATTGTCGATAATTACGATTTGAATGTTTAAGAGAATATATTTGACTCGATGAAAAACGACTTCGATTCCTAGCAGCACTATATTCTGTAGAATGCAGTCTATTGTTCATGACCAAATCTACAGAGCAACGAAATGTTGTATGAATGACTAACTTTAGAACAGATTCATTATCTGTATTCAAACGTGAGTGACAGTTCACGAGTGGAGCCATCTTGGAACCAAAACATGTAGGACTTTCAAGAAGAGAAAAGGGATGCCCGTATTATCGCTTGATCAGTCCAGAGATCACTGCTACACATGAGAACCCATTGTTAGCGGTTCAATATTATTATATGGAAAAATATGTGCTGAACATTATGTTGAAGAATCGTTGCTAAACGAGATTAGGTTTAGAAGTCATCTGAAATATTGTTTACAAGCTGACGTGCTCAGTCAGTGACGTCAGATGATATATGTATGGGCGATACTGAGTGCTTGGCTATTGACAGTCCATTATACCATTATTCTACATGAGTGCCCATGTAACATTGCAAGACCATTTGTCCACTGTACTATGATGTATTATGGCAACCTGTGATTTGTCACTATCTGTGCTGTCGAGTGTGTACGTCCAATTAAACTTTAGAAAAGGTACACAGTCGTTGGTGTCGATGACTTCCGGTCATACATGAGTGTGAGAAGAGAACATTTGTCAACAACACGAACCCTTATCATCATTCGCACATTATACACTCCATCCATGTCTACACAACACTGCGTAGGTCAAGTTGACATTCCATACACTACAGTGGGGCAGGCAACACCATAGGGATCTTGTCAACTGATGATGATAGACGCCTGTCTTCCCGCCTAGGAGTGTTCTGGTGTACTTTATCAACATATATTATATCCAACTAAATATCAACTTTATCAACTGGTGGACCAGCTTTCTGGGTTTGACCTCGCAGAAATTCAGAAGTCAACAGATTACCGATACCAGACCGTTTCCTGTGGCTGATACGACACACTTGCAGTATTGGTTTGCTCTTTGTCAACGCTTCGTCACGTGACCTGTCAAGTGAATGCAGTATGTAGGTCAGCGTTGTTGACATTTTTTACATTAGACATTATAGAGTTTCACAGAACAGTTGGATCAATTCTTGTCAGTGTTAACAGAAAGACAGTATTTGTGAACTAAGAAGTCCTGGTTTCATCGATGGATCTTCTTGTTTGCCATATATGAACTTTAATATTTAAGGCCAGAATGTTTAATTGAATAAAGTGGCAGTTTGTTTGTTTTCATGAAAAATAACTTTGCCATTACTGTAAGACTGAGCCTATTTTGCAACACATACTATCATACACATAATTTATATATATTTATGTTTACATGTTATTTGTTTGTATAGTATGTTAGTTTCTATGTCAGCGGGTTGTGTTTAAGGTTGGGCGGCGTCCTCACAACAGAGTATCCCACGTCATAGAGGGTCCGTTGTGGGCGTTTTCTATAGGTGCAATTTTCTTGATTGAAAATTTGCTGCGACAACTGTTGCTTTTGTGTTAGCTGTGAAGTCTGTAATTATTGTTATTTTTGTAATATTTCTTTGTTCTTTAGTTTTGTTTTGATTTGTTTGTAATTTGTTGGTCTAACCTTTTCTATCTTTCAGTTCTATTCATAATTTATATTCATATATTGTGACGTCATTTGTGTTGTTATTCTTTGCAGATTCAGTGATTATCTTCATTGATTTCCCTATTTGATTTATTTTGATTTCTGCAAACGTTCTTGTATTGTCAGTCCTATTTGTACTTTATGTATTCTGTTGGTTGACATATGTTTTATATGGGTATATTTCATAAGACACAATTGCCTGTGCACTGCACTTGGATTATGGTATAGACCAGTACCTGATTATTATTACTATTATACAAGACCTTATTAAAGGCTTGTGACCCACAGATATTGGGATAGTATACTGATTAATCAGGTCATTGAGAACTTGGGGTATTATTATTGATTCAGGTGATTAGTATTATTGTTAGGCATCATGTCTACTCTAGATTATTTCATTACTCAAGGGAAAGCTCTTGATAAGACTGGTCAACAATTAGAACAATGGGCAGTTGCTCAATATGACAAAGCATTAGCTGCAGAAGAGAAAAGATTAGCTGCAGAAGAGAAAAGATTAGCTGCAGAAGAAAGAAAAGCTATGGCGGAAGAGAAAAGATTAGAAAAAGAAGCTGAGGCTGCTGCTGAACAAAAGAAATTGCAGATGCAGGTAGAGGAAAGGAGATTTGAAGCTGAACAAAAAAAATTGGAAAGAGAAGCTGCGGCTGAACAAAAAAGATTAGACAGTGAAGCTGAACAAAAAAGATTAGACAGTGAAGCTGAACAAAAAAGATTAGACAGGGAAGCTGAACAAAAAAAATTGGAAAGAGAAGCTGCGGCTGAACAAAAAAGATTAGACAGGGAGGCTGAACAAAAAAGATTAGATGCTGAAGAGAAAAAAAGCAATAAGAGAACATGAATTTGAGTTGGAGAAATTGAGATTGACAAGTATGAGTAATGTTAATCAGGCATCTAGTGGTAATGGTAAACCTTCTACTTACAAGGTTAAGGTTCCACCGTTCAATCAGTCCAGTGACGATATTACATTCTGGCTGGATAGATTTGAACGTTCTTGTCGTACACATAATGTGGATAAATCACAATACGCTAATCAATTATCAGAAAACTTGAAAGGTGAATCTTTGACTAGATTATGCCTTGTAGGAGAAGCAGATAAGGATAATTATGATGTCATTAGGGCGGCTTTGATAAAAAAATATCAGCTAAGTGAGGAAGGCTATCGCCTTTTATTTAAGACGATGGTACCTGAGACGGGGGTAGAATTCTCAGAATTCACTGCAAAGGCACGTCTCACAGTTGATCGTTGGATTGAGCTTTCCAAAACAGAAAAAAACGTATGAAGGACTTATGGATTTGTTGCTCAGAGATAAGATTATGTCATGTGTGAACAAACCTTTCCTTGAATTTATACATGAGCGTAAACCTAAATCTCTAAAAGAAATGGAAGAATATTGTTCCCAATATGTCACTGCACACCCCGACGTGACTTTTGGCAACACTAAGATTAAGGAGAGTATGCCAGTTGCTTCAGCAACACCATACAATCCCAATTATTCACACAGATTTCAGGGACCTCAAAACAGATTTGATAAAAAAGGTAACCATAATAGTTATCAAAACCAAGGTAACCAATCATTTCAGGGTTCTTCTTCAAAGAACTGGAGACGACCTGATAGCTCTCGACACAGGGGTGGTCATAATTATAGGAATTTCCGTAGAGGAAGTAATTATAGAAACTATCAGGGTTATCCGTCTTGGAGTCAACAAGATCATAATTACAGAGATACTCATTATAATGAATATGATAATGGTAACCAAGGGTACTATGACTCAAACCCAAATAGGGGTTACAATAGAGGTAACAATAACTACAGAGGTGATAATAACCGAGGTAGATCTCAATACAAAAGACATAAACCACATTTTCAGGCAAACTCTGCACAACAAGAGTCCCATGAAGCCTATAAACAGAGTAAAGATAATAATGATGCTAGTAATATGGCATGTGCCGCTTTTGATTTTGGGAGAGCATCTCAGTGCCCCCAATGCAAAACGTTATTTGAGCCAACCACAGTGACTACTTTAAGCTGTGGCCATCCTCTTCCTGCTCTTCCAGCATCAGTCGCGCATGATGGAAGAGGGTCTCTTGTCTTACATAAGGGTTTAGTGAATAACAATCCAGTCTCTGTGCTATTTGATTCTGGATGCACCACAATTGGTGTTAGGCAGTCACTCGTAGATCCTTCCCGTGCCACTGGACAAGTAGTCAAATGTGTAACATTTGGCGGCACATTAGAGAAATACTCTACCGCTATCATTAGGATTGCTACTCCTTTCTTTACAGGAGATGTACACGCATGTCTTCTTCCGAATCCGATCGCTGACCTCATCATCGGTCGCATTCATGGAGTCAAGGAATGCACTCCGCAACAAATTTCCACTTGGGAAAGGCAAAACATGCAGATTGCTAACGCTGTAGTCACTAGAGCTCAGGCTCTTAATGTGCCTCAAACTTCATCTACTGAAGATAATGAAGTGCATAACCAAGATAATCCCTTGGTAATTTCTCGTGACTCGTTTATAAAACAGCAAGAAGATGATCCCACTCTGAAGAAATTCTTCATTCTTGCAACTAAAGGTGATCCGAATAAGGACACAAGTCGTAAATCGTGGATTACAAAGAAGAATGGCGTACTTGTACGTATGGTTCAAGACTCCATTACGTCAAGTCATTCTCAAATCCTGGTTCCCAAGAATTTGAGAGTTAAAATTTTGCAGCACGCTCACGACTCTCAGTGTGCTGGACACATGGGTTTTTCCCGTACTAAGTCAAGAGTCCTTGCGGCTTTCTTTTGGCCATTGGTAAACAAGGACATACGGATTTATTGTCGATCTTGTAAAGTATGTCAGGAAGTTAAATCCAAAGGTCCACGGCATGCTGCACCCATTCAGGCGGCGGACATTCCTATTCGGCCGTTTCAAAAAATGGCCATAGACATTATTGGTCCATTTAAGATCAAGTCTGCCAGAGGACATCAGTTTATCTTGACGTGTGTTGATATGTGCACACGTTGGCCAGAGGCTATTCCTCTGAAGAGCATTACTACTGCTGATATTGCAGATGCTCTTTGGCTTATATTTTCTCGTCTGGGGTTCCCCGGAGAGATATTGTCAGACCATGGCACCCAACTAATATCAGATACCATGTCTCAAGTAATGTCTACCCTGCAGATAGATAGATCTTTAAGTAGTATCTACCATCCAATGTCTAATGGTATGGTCGAACGCCTTAATAGAACACTTAAAAACTTACTGGGGAAGATAACTGAGGATCATCCTCAAGACTGGGACAGAGTTTTACCTGCGGCCCTCTTCGCTTACAGAGAGGTACCCAATGAACATACGGGATTTTCTCCCTTTGAACTCGTCTTTGGCGCGCGTCCGCGTGGCCCTATGTCGTTGCTTCACGATCTCATAACATCTGACAATATTGACGATGACACAAAGTCATCCTACGAATATGTCATCGCGTTGAGACAAAAGATTATCGAAGCATGCAAATTAGCAACTTCTTCTTCTGAATTTGCGAAACAGAAGGCAAGGCAATTTGCCAATAAGAAGAGATGCTTACGACAACTTTGTCCTGGTGACAAAGCATTTGTATTACTACCTTGTAGGGAAAACAGATTACTTATTTCTTGGAAAGGTCCGTACGATATAATATCGAAAATTTCCGATGTCGACTATATTGTCGATATTGATGGGAAGCATAAAACCTTCCACATCAATATGCTTACTGAATTCCATGAACGTCCGGATTATTTGCAACCCATTTTCCAAGCAACGGACAATTCTCCAGTACCACATGGTCATTACTCATCACTGTCCGTGATACAGGATGAGGAAACAAGTTTTTCAGATGTAAATCTTCCTCTTCCAATGATCCCACTTCATTCCAGTGAATCATGGAAGAACGTTACTGTCTCTCCTGATTTGTCTCTAGGAGAACAGCGACAAGTTTCAACTATGTTGCAAACATTTCAGGATGTACTCACTGACATCCCTGGACAAACTAATGTCATTCAACATGACATTGTGCTAACTGACCATACTCCTATTAGGGTTAGACCTTATCCTATACCTATACATTTCCAAGCACAGGTCGAGAAAGAGTTGGATGTGATGATAGATTTGAAAATAATCGAACCATCCACCTCTGCGTATTCTTCGCCGATGGTTATTGTGCGTAAAAAAGACAATAACATACGTCTTTGCGTTGACTATCGAAAATTGAATCAAGTAACGAAGTTCGATGCCGAACCTATGCCTTTACTGGAAGAGCTACTTACTCGACTCTCCAAATCTCATTTTTTCACTAAACTTGATTTGTCTAAGGGATATTGGCAAGTTCCTTTATCTGAACGCGCCAAACCTCTCACGGCTTTTTCAACACCTAGAGGTTTGTTCCAATGGAATTTTATGCCTTTCGGTCTTATGAACGCACCAGCTACGTTCGTACGCATGATGCGCCGAATCCTATCTTATCGGTCAGATGTCATTGCATATCTAGACGACATCTGTCTTTTCAGCGATACTTGGGAAGATCACTATTCAGGGTTAGATGAATTGCTGTCTACTTTGCGTGAGCACAACCTGACAGCGAAACCCTCTAAAGCCTATATTGGTTTTAGCGAAATTTCTTTCCTAGGCCACCGAGTTGGTCATGGTTTCCTAAAGACAGAGGACCATAATACTAGTAAGATACTTAACATCTCAATCCCTAAGACTAAAAAACAGGTGAGAAGTCTGTTAGGTCTTATTCAATTTTATGGCAGATTCATTCAGAATCTATCCTCTATCATGGCACCTCTCTCAACACTTCTAAAGAAAGGTTCGCCTAATGTGGTCCACTGGTCTCAGGAATGCCAATGCTCTCTGGATAAGATTAAAACACTGTTTTCAACACCACCTATTTTAGTGCTACCCACTAAAGATAAGACATTCGTTCTTCGTAGTGACGCTTCATCCACTGGGATTGGAGCGGCACTAATGCAAGAGTACTCTGGAACTCTGCATCCTGTAATGTATATTTCCAGAAAACTTAATGCGGCAGAAAGGAATTATTCGGTTTTAGACCGTGAGCTATTAGCTATGGTTTGGTCGATCCTCAAACTACAGAGATTCCTTCTAGGCGCACATTTCATAGTAGAAACAGACCAAAAAGCTCTTACTGCTATACAGAGTAAGAATTTGAAGAGCTCGAGGTCTACTCGATATGCAATTGCTCTTCAACCTTTTCATTTCTCTGTGCGAGCTATTCGGGGATCAGATAATGTGATGGCAGACATTCTGTCAAGATGCCCACATGATTCCACATAACTATTAGGGCTTAGACTTCTTGATATGTCTAGTTCTATAGTAGTTCCTTTTCTATATCATGATAGATACACATTTGTAATTTAATAATATAATGATTGTATCACTACATAGCGGTTCATGTATGTTTATTCACCGCTGTGCTTTGATGATTTTTACTTCATAAATCATAAATTTAAGATATCTAATACGTAGTGATGATTTATGAATTTTTTTAGGCATTGTGTAATTGCCAGAATTGTATTATACTTTGATGACACCTTCCTGGAAAAATATACTTGTAGAGAAATAATTTCTCTCAGTTTATGAGACACATTCTCACCAGTCGCTCCATAAGTCGACTTAGCCTCATATTAGGCGTTATAGGTATTCCTGATATTTTCATCTGCGCATTATTCATGCGTTGTGAGCCTATTGTACGTTGCTCCTAGATGTATTTCAAAAAAAAAAAAAATGTTCCATTTTTTTTTTTTCCCGGGAGGTGTGGTAAGACTGTTACGTGCAGTCTTTGATATCTTACAATATTATACATAGGTAATTTTTTAGTGCTTAAGGGAAAGTCATTATTGAGTTGCTTCCCTTGAACTCCGCGGATAAATACATTTTACTGCGATTTATTCGTTGTTTGGGTAATAATAGATTGTTCTTGCTTCAGAATATCTATGGCCTGAATTTATGTGTATTGTTTGTCTGAGTAGGACAAGTCTGTCTTATATCTGTATATCTTTACATATCTAGGTCGAACTATATGTTCTGTTGTCTCTAGAGAGGTCAAAGGCTATTCGGCGGATGTGTCGCTTGAGTGGTGTGATTTGGCTTCGTCCTGATAGGGACTGTGTGTGTTTTTGCTATGTCGGCTTGATGCCTTGAAAAAGTGATCTCAGTGGTTTTGGGGAAAGTGATAGTCGTCTAGACCTATCGTGTATGCTTTACCCCAGTGTTTATTCATCTTGCCAAGGAATGGCAGTTTCATATTCCCTCTACCAAGGTAATCAAAGATACTCTTATGAACTCTCGATCGAAGCCACCATTGTCGATAATTACGATTTGAATGTTTAAGAGAATATATTTGACTCGATGAAAAACGACTTCGATTCCTAGCAGCACTATATTCTGTAGAATGCAGTCTATTGTTCATGACCAAATCTACAGAGCAACGAAATGTTGTATGAATGACTAACTTTAGAACAGATTCATTATCTGTATTCAAACGTGAGTGACAGTTCACGAGTGGAGCCATCTTGGAACCAAAACATGTAGGACTTTCAAGAAGAGAAAAGGGATGCCCGTATTATCGCTTGATCAGTCCAGAGATCACTGCTACACATGAGAACCCATTGTTAGCGGTTCAATATTATTATATGGAAAAATATGTGCTGAACATTATGTTGAAGAATCGTTGCTAAACGAGATTAGGTTTAGAAGTCATCTGAAATATTGTTTACAAGCTGACGTGCTCAGTCAGTGACGTCAGATGATATATGTATGGGCGATACTGAGTGCTTGGCTATTGACAGTCCATTATACCATTATTCTACATGAGTGCCCATGTAACATTGCAAGACCATTTGTCCACTGTACTATGATGTATTATGGCAACCTGTGATTTGTCACTATCTGTGCTGTCGAGTGTGTACGTCCAATTAAACTTTAGAAAAGGTACACAGTCGTTGGTGTCGATGACTTCCGGTCATACATGAGTGTGAGAAGAGAACATTTGTCAACAACACGAACCCTTATCATCATTCGCACATTATACACTCCATCCATGTCTACACAACACTGCGTAGGTCAAGTTGACATTCCATACACTACAGTGGGGCAGGCAACACCATAGGGATCTTGTCAACTGATGATGATAGACGCCTGTCTTCCCGCCTAGGAGTGTTCTGGTGTACTTTATCAACATATATTATATCCAACTAAATATCCAACTTTATCAGGTAGCTCTTATGTTATCTAAAGAAGCACATAAAGCACTCATTGAATGGGAAGCTGTTGGACCCAGAATAATAACAGCTACTTTTAAAACACCTAAAAAGAAAATAAATATAAATGTCATCCAATGTTATGCACCAACTAATGACAAAGAAGAGTCTGTGAAAGAAGCATTTTATACTAGAAAATACAGGAAATTATGGGAAAAGTAAAAAGAAGAGACATCACAATTTTGATGGGTGACATGAATGCAAAGATAGGTACAGTCAACACCGGATTTGAAGAAGTCATGGGAAAACATGGGCTAGGAATAATGAATGAAAATGGGGAACTATTCTCAAACTTCTGTGCTTTAAATCAACTGACTATAGAAGGAAGCATGTTTCCACATAAGAGAATACACAAGGCAACACGGATATCACCAGACCATAGAACAGAAAATCAGATTGATCATATATGCATAAACAAGAAGTTTAGATCATCATAGCAGGATGTAAAGGTATATAGAGGAGCAGATGTGGCATCAGTACACCACCTTCTGATAGCCAAAGTAAAAATGAAACTCAAGAGATATGCAACAATGCAAAATTATAGACAACAACTTAACAGAAACAAGAGACAAATTTGCCGTCACAATATCCAACAAATTCCAAGTGCTCCAACAGCTGGAAGATGTAGAGAATACAGAAGACTATTGGCAGCAAATCAAAACTGTATGGAATGAGACATGTGAAGAAATACTGGGGAAAAGGGAACGACAACAAAAAGCATGGATAACAACAGTAACCACCAATAAGATAAAAGACAGAAAAAAATCAGAAACCAGATTTAAACACAAGCAAAACCAGAAGTTCCAAAGCCAAGGCTCAAGAAGTGTACACAGAAGCAAACAAAGAAGTTAAAAGAAGTATCAAAAGAGACAAGAGGAAGTATATTGAGGAGTTAGCAAGAGAGGCAGAAGATGCTGTATCCAAAGGAAATATGAGAGAACTGTATAGCAGCACAAAGAAGGTAACAGGGAAATACAAGCAAACAAGTTACCTCATAAAATACAAAAATGAAAAACTGCTTAGCAATATACCAGAGCAAATGAAGAGGTGGACAGAATATTTTGAGGACCTTCTCAATAGACCAGCTCCACAAAACCCCCCGGACATCCATCCAGCAGAAGAAGAGCTACAAATTAACGGTGAAAGACCAACGAAGGAAGAAATAAAGAAAGCCATAAAGCTTGTAAGAGATGGAAAAGCGTCTAGATCTGATGGCATTCCAGCAGAGGCCATCAAAGCAGATATCGACACGGCTACAGAGATGTTATATAAATTACTTGGTACAGTCTGGGAAAAGGAAGAGATACCAGCAGAATGGAAGGAAGGATATCTGGTTAAGTTGCCTAAGAAGGGAAATTTACAAGAGTGCACAAATTATAGAGGAATAATGTTACTATCAGTGCCAGGAAAAGTATTAAACAGGATTATCATTGAGAGATTAAAGAATCCATAGACAAGAAACTGAGAGATGAACAAGCCAGTTTTCGACAAAACAGATCCTATACATACCAGATAGCCACATTGAGAATAATAGTTGAACAAAGTCTGGAATGGAATTCACCACTATACATCGGATTCGTGGACTATGAAAAGGCACTTGACAGTGTAGACAGAGAATCACTTTGGAAATTGATGAAGCATTATGGAGTTCCCCAGAAGATCATTAATTTAATAAAGAAAACATATGAAGACATGACATGCAGAGTTCTTCACGAAGGACAGCTTACAGAACCGTTTGGGATAAGAACAGGAGTGCGACAGGGATGCCTCTTGTCTCCATTTCTTTTCTTACTAGCAATAGACTGGGTTATGGGATCATCGACAACACACAACAGAAATGGAATCCAGTGGACTCTGACTTAACAGTTTGGTGATCTGGGTTTTGCTGATGACTTGGCTCTTCTGTCCCATAACCGTAATCAGATGCAGGACAAATTGAAAACACTCGATGAAAAGTCACAGCAATTGGGTCTGAAAATACACAGGGAAAAGACAAAAATAATGAGAATAAATGCTGGTAATGATAACAGGGTTGGACTTGAAGAAACACGAATACAAGATGCAGAATCGTACACATATCTTAGCAGCAACATAGACAAAGTTGGAGGGACAGACAGTGATATCAAACTAAGAATACAAAAAGCAAGAGGAGCTTTCATTGGATTGGGAAATATATGGAGATCAAGAGAAATCGGATCCAACACGAAAATAAGAATCTTCAACTCAAATGTAAAGTCAGTTCTATTGTATGGCTCTGAGACATGGAGAACAACAAAGGCAACAACCAAAAAGCTACAGACTTTCATAAATGAGTGCTTGCATAGAATAGAGGGATTAAAATGGCATGACAAGGTTACCAACGTGGAATTGATGACAAGAACCAGACAAGTGCCAGTGGAACAAGAGATGAGAAGAAGACGATGGCGATGGATAGGACACACACTGAGGAAACCTGTTGATAGCATTACAAGGCAGTCCTTGTTCTGGAACCCCCAGGGCAAGAGAGGCAGAGGTAGACCAAGAAGCACATGGAGAAGAGAGCTGGAAACAGAGGTGAAAATGATGAGGAGAACGTGGAAAGAACTTGAGATGATGGCTCGTGACAGGAGTACTTGGCATGTGTTTGTTGAAGGCCTATGCTCCTTTGGGAGTGGAGGGTATGAATGAATATTTAATACGTCACCGCTTGTCAATGACGTAACGTGTTTGCGCTAATTTATTCTAACGGCTAATATTCGTGGCCTTTCGTATACTTCAAGTCGTCAAAGCAAGACGTGTGTTTTCAAGCTCCCAGAATCGTGGAGGAATATTGTATTTTATGAGGCATTAAATTAACTCCGAAGGTCGACACTTGTTTTTCTAAGATGGTCCTGAACGTATAGAGAAGTTCCGCCTCTTGCAGAGAAGTTTTATTCAAGAATTTTATATTCATGTTTTTGGTCCACGTTACTTGGGTGTCGTTGCCTGACACGCACCTATTAGTACAGCGGCCAGAACTGAATAGTTGAGACGATATATTGATACCTAACTACTATGAATGCTTATGTACTTATGGACTGACCATGCACATGTATTTTTGAGGAAACTATTCATTCAAGATTCTCCAACTATGCCATTTTTCCTGAATTGAATTAATTTTAAACGAATCGTATCGTGGACCCACTACAAGATGTCTTATGTTCTTCGGCCAGTTATGTCCTGTGATGACCATACCCGTGTCCATTCGTGTTGTCAGCATGATGTATGAACTTTAACAATACTTTATACAAGAACTAAACAAGAAACATTACAGATCATGAACTGGCCACTTTAAATCAGATTTGTGGACTATCAAACGGTATTCGACAGTTTAGATAGAGAATCGCTTAGAATTATAACACTCTCTTAAAGTATATTAACCCGAGGAAGAATATATGAAGACATGACATTTGGAATTCTTCATAAAGGACAACACACTAAGCTCTTTGAGATAAGGGCTAGAGTGCGGCATAGATGCCTCGTGTCACCATTTCTTCTCTTACTCGCTTTTAACTAGATTATGAAAACAACTACAAGAAACAGAAATGTAATACACTGAAGTCATATAAACAGCTGAATTATCTAGATTTGCTAATAACCTGGCTCTTCCATCTCACAACCGTAATCAGATGCAAAAATGATAATACCTGATGAGATGTCACAGTAAATGGTTAGGAAAATGCACAGTGATAAGACTGAGATTATGTGTTCATTTTTTCCATTATTTAAAAACCAGTACTATAATGAAGTTGTTTGCACCTTGTCGCGAGAATGGAAATAGAGGATGTCTGAGTTTAGACAGAATATGTATGAGTATTGTAAAAATAGAGAAAATTTGAGTCACTAATGAAAATATGGAGAGAAATGACTTCTGGAGAGAAGAGAGATATAATCAAATATATAAGGTCTACTTCCCAGCCATACTCGAGGCTATGTTTTAATATGCCATACCTTTCTCCGTCCTCTCATGCAAAATAGGAAAATCTATTACAGTAAAGACTAAAACAGCAAACAGCAAGCGACAGTAAGAATAGAAAGAATTCTGACCGCTTAGAACACATAAATATATTTATTAAAGAAACCACAACACCAACATAAAATAATAACCTCTCTAGCTCTGATGGGCTAGTGATTATATTTCAAAACCACAGAACAATACTTCACTCAATCTCTCAGGCAAAGCGTCTCACTCCAAACCACGAACACCCATACACTTTCTCACTAAAAGGATAATATAACTAAAGGGGTAGGCCCCAAGATTTCGTGAAGAAAACGGCCTCCTATAAAGTTAACAAATCCTGGTAGGTAAATTTACTCCTCAGCTAGGAAAAACACTACTCTCTTCCATCTAATTTGATGTTCAAAAGCTATGGCGATAAGCTCTTTCTATAACAGCGTCGTAATAAATCCTATGCGTTCACAATTTTCTGTGGCTGGTGGCCAACTAGCAGGTGATGGAGATTTTAAACGAGTGCAGAAATATTCGCACCCACTGATCTATCTATCTTTATATATATATATATATATATATATATATATATATATATATATATATATATATATATATATATATATATATATATATATATATCTATATATATATATATATATATCTATATATATATATACATATATGTATATACAGTACTTTGCAAAAAAATGGCAGTCATATTTTCGCAACGCAGCACACTCATAGAAGGAAATAATAATAAAAACTGTATGTCCAGAGGAAGATTGGTATCTCCCCTATCTATTAACAGTGGTTTCAGTACAATATAATGTTGCCTTCTCCAGCAAGGCAAGCCTGGATGCGGCGAGGCATACTTCCCACAAATGTTTGTAGGTAATTGAGAGTCAGACTGTCCCAGTATTTTTCAGCTACCTTCTTCAATTGTTCAACGTCTCTGAGTCCACTCTTTTTTAAATGATTCTTGAGTAGTGCCCAAACGTTTTCAATTGGGTTTTGATCGGGACTGTTGCTGGGCCACTTCAGCACTATCACATTCTTCTCTTGCAGCCATGCTTTGGGGGTATGAGCTGTATGATTTGGGTCATTGTCATGTTGAAATGTGCACCCATCGGGGTACATGACCTGCATAAATGGCAGAAGGTGTCCCTCTAGTATGTCGATGTACCTTTCTTTCGTGAGAATTCCTGTGAAAACACACAGTGGGGTGGCACCTCTTGCTGACACCCCTCCCCAAAGATGGAATTTTTTGGTATGTTTCGGTCGCTGGTACACAGGCGTTACAGAGCCTTTCGTCCAAATATTTATTTGAGCAGGATAAGACCAAAGAGAACATTGATCTGAAAAAATCACATTGTCCCATGACAAATTTTGGTGTTCGTGGCACCAGTTCAAGCGCATCTGTTTGTGAGTCTCTGTGAGCAATGGTGACGAAATTACCCGCTTTTTTGTGTAATTCATCCTGTGTAGCTCCCGGTTTACAATAGCATTAGATACCTCTGGGCTTCCAAACTCGATAATGCGCTGCCGTATGTTTTCTACACTCTTCATTGGCCCAGCCCGAACGATTTGGGCGAGACACCGATGGTCCTTTGTGACCAAAATTCTTGGCCTCCCACTACCTTCTTTTCGCTCGATTCCATTACCTGCTTTTAATTTACTCACAACTCTGTAGACAGTCCGCTCAGGAATGTTCAAGGTTTTAGAAATGTTGGAACATGTTTGATTTCCTTCATTCCAAAGCTGTGAAATTAACATACACTTTGACTTTGTATCCATTTTCTGCCACTAGCATTAGAAATTGTCGTCTGCTCTTATATCAAGGGACGTTACTCTACGCTAATTTTTTTTTTTACTTTTGGTAGTGTTTGCTCACTTAAGTGGAGTGCAAATTTGGGGCAGAACATGCATATTTAATTAGATTTCAGCTTATTTAGCTGAGCAATATGACTGCCATTTTTTTTGCAAAGTACTGTATATATATATATATATATATATATATATATATATATATATATATATATATATATATATATATATATATATATATATATATATATATATATATATATATATATTGGTAATTTTATTTTGGAAAATTTGGTAATAATATAAAACCGGCTCCCACTTACTGTTTTAAGAAAAAATACTACTCTTAGCTAACACTTAGTGATTATAGATCGTGGCTCACTTAATACAATTCAGAGCTTCCCGGTGACGGGAAAAATATACCTTAAGGACCAAAAATGTATATACATATTTAAGATGAATTAAACACGAGATCTCTATTCTATTAGATTAAGCTAAAACCCCAATGTATTAAATAAGTAAATGTGTGCTTACCGAGTTAAAAATAATTCCTGCACTACAACTGCTATTAGCTCTGGCGCAGAATATCACTTTGTCCAATGGCAGAATTTTCTTGAGACAATGGTACTGAGTAATAGGGGCACCTCGCTTAAATAGTAAGATAAAGTCTGCAGGTGGTTTTTTCACGTGCAAGGATCTAACGCAGCAAGAGAAAAGGGTCTAGGGAATTGTTTCCCTGACGACTTTAGATACAGGAAAAAGACGTAATCTGAAGCATCACTAGGCAGTCTTACGAGCAACCTGAGTTTGAGATTATAGACGCAGGCGGAAGGATGAAAAGTTAGAGTTATTTCCCCGTGTCCACGGGTTCTCTGTAAATCAAAGAAAACAGGGAGCTAGCCGTTCTCTACAAGAAAGGTAAAATTAAAAGGACCTTTAGTTAAATGCCGCTGTCCACGTGTAAATGGGTGGAATTTAGCCCTCCCAACGTAAGTTTGACATGACCAATGCCAGAAATACGCTATTAGGAGCTATAAGACAGAAAAGTTAGCGAAGACAAAAATAAAGAACAAGACAGGGCAGACCACTCGGCTAAGAATGACATAAATTTCATTCAAATCACGCCACACCTTAATTTACATTGTTTAAGTTATGATATAAAATCTACACGGTCAATACTTGTCAAAACTTCAATTATTAAAATGTGCCAAGAAAGTGAGCTGTGTGAAAATTTTCAGCTGTCTGCGATAAGTGGAACAAAGAGATTTTGAGTGTCAAAGATTTGAAACACGAGAAACATCAAATACGAGTTTTATTTTAAAGAAAACTGAAAAATAGTTTTAAGAAGAAAAATTTGTATCTTAAAGAAAACACCATAAAGTCTTTTCTTTAACACATTGATTACTGCTTCTATATTTGTTACGTGTTCTCGTGGGATTTAGCTAAGAACGGAAGCTTTTCTGTCGTGTAATATGTTCTTCACCATGATCAGAGTGGAGGAGAAATACATATTCGTGTCGACGTATAGAAAAACATGCGTTAAAGACTAATAAACATTGAAATTACCATCGTTTAAGACTTTGCCGATGTTGTCTAAAATATTTAGAACATTGACGAGTTTCAGTTAAGTTGATATTATTATCTATAACTATCTATAACTGCCATCACCGGTGTCAATACCTTGTCGAGGTATGGCGGCTTGCGTACCTTGATTACCCCCAGAGCTATGCCAGCGGGAGTTTTACTCCTGGAAGGTTCTACCAAGCTGGACAGGTTTGCGCGGGCAGGGGTCAGACTAAAGCAGACACCCTGGTCTTCCAGGTTGGGGGTTTTAGCATAGGGCTGACACCCCTCTCTATGTAAAAAAAAAAAATTGAAGTTACGGAAACAACAACGAATAAACAAACTTTGCTGCGGGACGGACATCCAGAGTCTGAGGCTCGTAACCAGAGTTGGGGCACTGTACGAAGGATGGCAGCCGACTGAGCAAAGTGGAATCAATTTGTTGTTGCCCTACATGACGCCACTAGGCGTGATGGCCACTGACTGCTTTGACGGTCGGCGGCTAAGGATCAAAGAAGAAGATTATCTATAACAACTAGTACATACAACAACCTGGCCGAAGAAAGGGCAAGGTGCCAGCGCTCTGGTTAACGAAATTAATAAGCAGTGATGACCGTTCTCGGGAAGTTCTGAATGTTGTGACATGCGTTTGCGATTGCGGGCTCCATGATTTATGTCATTTAAAATATTTTGTGTGAAAACTGAATACCAGCTTGAGCAAAGGCACTATTACGACAACATGGACGACCTTGTGCTGATGGCACGTGACAGGAGGGCTTGACGTGTGTTTGTGGAAAGATTATGATCTTTGGGGAACAGAAATATAATAATGAAAGAAATAAAGATTGAATGAATGACACAATAAGTCTGTATTATCAAGTTATATGAATGGTCATTTGTTTCATTTCAGAAAACCTGGCAGCTGGATCAGCACGTGAACTTCAAGTGGAATTGCTTCTGCAAAATGACCTGGACTATCTGAGTTACATTCACACGTCATGTTTAACTCTTGTACATCTATACAAAGACTGACTTATTTAGATCTATAGATAGCTAACTTCCATCCTATCCTATTAGTGCTTGTGTAATGTCCTTATTACGGAGCTAAAAAGTGCTTAGTCTGTCATTGACTGTGTTTGATAATAGGAACAGTGCACAAGGAAAAGTTCGAAAGGAAGAAACAGGACTGCTGATATTAACATTATTTCAAGATAAAGTTGATTATATTTTTATATTATACATCGTATTGTAATTTGTTAACTCTACGTGCTGGATTAAGGATTAATTAAAAACCTGTATAAATAGTTTTGATCTGTATAACGTGGAACTACATTGTAATCCCACTACTTGTTTTTTGACACACATGAACGAACACACGCTCCTTCACACTAAAAGGGAGTCTGTGAAATAATTTATCAAAAGAAGCTAGTCTTTTGCTAATATTATCACACTGATGGCCTCCCAATCAGCCAAAGTTCACGACCCGCTGAACAACTTTGACACCCATTTTCCCGAGCGACTCTCTAGACTTCACCTACTCGGAGACTTCAGTGTATCAAGGTCATTTCAGAATAAAAAGAACAGAACCAATCGTAGCGGAGCACGCTATAAGACACAGCCTGTTACCTTCGATGAAATCAAGGAAGTCGATGAAGATCCTGTCGCGTTGTCGGGTTTGGATAAGCAAGATGCTGCTTTAGAACAACCCAAGTTTTCTCGTTCTATGGATGGTTTACTGCCCACAGGCACGGGTGATGAACACTCCAGGCAGTTGCAACACTACACCTCTCACTCTAGATCAGGATCCAAAAAGTTCCAGAAACATCCGAGCTGCATTCCAGAAAGTGTCGACCTTGAACAGCAGCAGCCACAGCCATCAGCAGCAACGCAGAAAATGCCTCAAAACAGACTCCAAGAAGTCCCCAAGATACATGAAAGCAACGCACAATCTGCTATCACAGAGACAGGCACTTCACTAGCGCCCTTCACTGCTTCAAGAATGTCTGGGGAGAACGCAACGAGGTCAGATATTCAACCCGTTCCGTTGTCAAATATTGGTCTTCGTTGCCAAAAAATTACAGCCAAAGCAAAGAAACGCCAAAAGGCGCTGGAAGGTTGAGATGTCATACATTTTCTGATTGACAACCAAACCACACAGTCATCATGTAACGGACATGAGTCCAGTGTGGCCAATTCAGCTATTTTGTTGCTATTTATGGCGACATTTTAGAAATTGACTTTGCCAAACATATTTACTGTTAGCAACCGGAGATAATTCTAGCTATCTTTTAAAGTCAATGTTGCATATTTTTTATGAGATCTGTCAAAGTTTGGAAAAAACCTCAAAAATATTTTTTCTTCATATGCAAGCTTGTTTAAACTGTAATTCTCGTTTTATGTTCGAACATCTCATCAAACTATTTTTTTTTAAGTTGAGAGTGGATTAATAGATTGTGTGGGCAAACAATCAGGTTACTCAAATTGGATGGAACTAGAAGAACAATAATAATAACAACACTCAAGACGTAACAGACTCTCATAAATGGATGCTTGTGTAGAATAGAAGGATTGGAACCGATTTTTATGAATGGATGCTTGTGTAGAATAGAAGGATTGAAACATACGTTCATAAATGGATGCTTGTGTAGAATAGAGTGATTGAAACATACTTTCATAAATGCGTGGTTGTGTTGAATAGAAGGATTAAAACAAACTTTCATAAATGGGGGCTTGTCTTGAATAGAAGGATTGAAATGGTACGACTTGGTCATCAATGCAGAGCTGATTACAAGAACCAGACAAGTGCCAGTGGAACAAGAGATGAGAAGAAGATGCTGGCGATGGGTAGTACACACTTTGAAAAACCTGATGATAGCATTACCAGACAGCTCTTGTTCTAGAATCCCCAGGTTGGGAGAATCAGAAGTAGACAGAAGTAGACAGAAGTAGACACACAGAGAAGAGAGCTGGAGACAGAAATGAAAATGATGAGGAAGACGCTGGAATACCTTGAGCTGGTGGCACGTGACAGGAGGATTAGGTATTCGTTTGCTGAAGGCTTAATGCTGCTTGAAGAGCTGAATGATACTAACGATAATCGCTAATGGAGGTCAATTAATTTTTACATTGAAATTCTTAATCTCTCAGATATCTTTGTGAATCCAGTTGTGTTAGTTCCAGTCTATTTATAACACAATGTAACGTCTTTACAAGGAACTAGAGGTTATACATGCATGTGTTATATCACTGTTATATCTCTGTTACATCTCTGCTGTGTCATTGGTACTTAATCGTGAATATCTGCAACGAATACCATCAAAACTCAGAAATGCTATTAGTGTTTTATTAAATAAGTTGCCATGAAACTGTGAAATTTACGAACATTTGAAGCTAACAAAGCTTGTTTTAATTTCACATAGTGTTTAATAATGTTGGGTGATCTTGTGAAGAGAGAACGAAGGAACTTTATTTTCAAAGTGTTCAGAATCGTAAGCTACCTGCCCGACATTATGTCCTTCCTTTCTCTCATCTTTTATACTGTATTCATTTATTCTCTCATGCACTTCAAGTATTAATATAAAAAGAATAAAAGTATACAATAGCAGGCCCACAGACTATACAATCATCGTCAAGAAATAAAGAATTCATTGACAAGTGTTGCTAAAACACTCTAACGGCCTTTTAAGTCTTTTTTTTGTATTTTGTTTTTCGTTTATATATTTTCCACCAGGAGCGATTCTTAGGAGTTTAAAAAGTCTAGATACTTATAAAGTCAGTCTAGAAATTTGTTAGATGCTATCTAGCTACAAATAGTTTTCGGAGCTGGCAACACTGGATGTGGTTAAGTCATTTGACACTACGTTCCATTGAACATGACCCTCGTGTATGATTGGCAGTACAGCACTACATCGATACGCCGTGCTGGTTACAAGTGCCCGTAATGGCAGTAAGGCAGCCGTGTACTAAAAATATTATGAGTTCAGTATTTTTGTGTATACCTGTGTTCTCCGAGATATAAAAGACAAATAGAACCATTGACATCGTAAAACTATCCAATCAGAGAACGTCAAGACGGGAAATAATCAGTGGAGTCAAATAAATTTTTATCAACGGTTATTAACCTTACTTACATGTCAATTGTATTTTCTTTTTTTCAGCTTTTCGTAATAATCAATATGATATCTTCAGAATAAACTTAGCGATTACTCAATTATTTCCAGAATCATCTTCTGTAATGAACAGATCTATATATCATTATCGTCAATTAGTTTTTTAGTTTTTGTAGATACACCACACATTATTTCCATTTTATACTTTCTCTCTCACTCTCTCTCTCTCGCTCTCTCTCACATTCACCCACACTCACGGTCTCCTGGACTGCTTTACCTGGGATTGCCTTTCTTCTTCGTCGTCGTTCGTTGCCCCATAGCCATCTTTGTTTCTGTCATAACGTTGGCGGTCTGGCTCATGCGTCTATCATGGCCATACGATTTCTTCTTCGACAAAGTTTATGAAGACCATGCTGTCAGTCTGCTATTCTCGTGGAGCCGACATTCATATTTAAATAAAGTCCAATTAAGTCCTATACCTGTGGGGTATAGGCGTTTGATTACTTCTACGAAGGCCATCCTTAATGACACCGTCTATTCAGGTTTTTTTTCTCCATATCTTTGATACTTGTATCTCTATAAACATCACTATCCAACGACTTAAGTTATATCATGATGGGCCGCATACAGCCTGCAGGCCTGAATTTGGCTATAATTTTAATAGATCAGAACACTAGGATAAACATACATGAAAATAATAAGAAATGGTGACGGTGATGGAATGTAACATTTGGTCACATATAAATATAACAGCTGGTAAATTTGATGCCAGTGTATATTATTGGGTTGGGAGACTGAAATAAGAATTCAACAACGTCCCACTAGTCCACCCTAACTTTTACGCCCCCAAACATATAAATGACCACAAAAGCACACTTGATAATACATTCAACACGTATACCACCATTGTGTTATCTGTGACGAGTAGGGTGTATGTAGAATATCAGACAACACTTATACATCACTCGTCTAGCTCACTGTCTAAGGAGTAACTCCAACAACCATATCAATCTCCGTGAATATATAATATCACAAATAAGTCACAATGGGCGCAGGGCCATTATAAATATTGGAGACATACCAGATCCCGAGTATTCTATGATCACTCTGATCCTCGGAATAACTACAGCCACAAAATAGACTACTACATAAATCTACTGTACAACTCTGGCCCTCTACTCGCGCACTACTATAGACATCCACCCTTCTCTTCTCTACGCTCTTCGCTGTCTCCTGTCTACTGACTCAACTCTCTACTAACTCAACACACTACTGACCCAACACACATCTCTCTCTCTGACTGACCCCTTTCATTCGTAATCACCAAACACGTGAAAACCTTCCACGCTCCACTGATCTTCATTCACGCCTAACTTTAGCTAGCAGCTTGTCTTGATCTCTGCTCACAATATTGCTTGTAACTAAAATATTACAAGGCAAGCATTCCCAACTCATAACAACTCACATGACTAATAAACTCCCGCTGAAGCATGAGAATGGGCTGATCACCCATTGGCTTGTCACACCGATTACGGAAACAACGGCAGATGGATCTATTTGTTGTTGCCCTAAAGACGCCGCTAGGCGTGATGGGAAACTACAACAGAGAAAATCAATCTGCTGTTGCCCTTAAGACGCCACAAGGCGTGATGGCCTCTGACTGCTTGGTCGGTCTTTGGCTAAGGACGGAAGAAGAAGAAGAAGCATGAGAATATTCACACATGCAAAACCACTCAAAACACTCCGTGACATTATCCATCTTATAAATATTAACAATAAATATTAACAATGTTGAAACATCAATATATGCATATACACACACTTACTTACTTAGTCGTTCCCCTTCTACCGTGAGGTGTAGAGGTTTGGAAGAGAGAGCGCCAGACCATTCTATCAGCTGTCTTCTTCCTGGCCTGGTTCCATTCTAGTCCTCGGTCCTTCAAAGATTGTCTAATGTTGTCCTCCCAGCGGACTCTGGGTCGTCCTGGAGGTCTGGATCCCTGGCTCTTTGTTTCCTATGCTTGTCGTGGTAGCCGATCTTCTCCCATTCTGCAGACATGGCCAAACCATCTTAGTTGGGACTGTTCTATTTGGGTCTGCAGCGGGTGGGATTTTAGGCCTTGACGTATCGTCTGGTTGCGGACCATGTCTCTTCTTGTTACTTCAAACCCCGTCCTCAGATACCTCATTTCTGAGGTTTGGATCTGGCTTTTGTGGGTTGTAGTCATTGCCCACGACTCGCATCCATATGTCAAGACTGGGACATAGGTGGAGCGGTATACAGCCATCTTCGTTTTCTTACCAACCTCTTTCTTGCTGAGGAATCCACGATTTATGGCCTGAAAAAGTCTCCCAGCCGCTGCTTTTCGAGTGGCCAACTCTTCTTTGATGCCTCCCTTTCGGTCTATAATAGCTCCGAGATATTTAAAGTGGTCGACCTGCTCCAGGACCTGTTCTCCCAACTTAATCTGATGTTTTCTTTCTTCTCGTGATATCACCATGGATTTTGTTTTAGAGCTGCTTATGACCATCCCTCTCTTCTCCAGCTCTTCCTTCCAGACTTGCAGGTTGGATTGGAGATGTGCCTCTGATTTAGCAATCAGGGCAACATCATCAGCAAATGCCAGCTCCGAAATATAGACCTGTCTCATCTTCCAGTACCCCACTGAATACCCTCTTGTTCTCTCCCTACATGCCCTGACGACATCGTCCACAAGGAGTATGAAGAGGTAAGGCGACAGGATATCACCTTGTCTTACACCAGTGGTGGTCCTGAACTCTTCTGACTTATGGTTTGCTGTCCTCACATAATTTCTGCAAGACTTGTAGAAGCTCTGTATAGCATGAATCAGAGGTGCTGGAATATTCTTCCTTGCCAAACAGTCCCAAAGTTTGCTCCAGGGGACCCTGTCAAACGCCTTTTCCAGATCTATGAAACAAAGATGGATCTCACTCTTATACTCAAGGGCCCTTTCACTCAGCTGTCTGAGTGTGAAGATTAGGTCTTGAGTACTTCGGTTTGCTCGGAATCCGCACTGGACCTCATCCAATTGTGGCTCAGCTAGGCGTCGGAGTCTCTGCTCCAGTATTCTAGAGTAGACTTCACCAGGGACACCGAGAAGGGACATACCCCCTTGTCTCCACACCGTCGACTGTCACCCCCCTTGAAAACTGGTGCCACGATGGTAATCTCCCAATCCTCCGGTATGGCTCTGTTGCACCACGCTGCCCGTAGGACCCCCAAGAGCAACAGGTCGCCCGATGCTCCCATGCACCCAACCATCCCCGGTGCTACCCATCTGTAGTGAAATTGACAGAGATACAACGGTAAAATCCCTCCAAAGATAACATTTAAGGATAAAAACATAATGCGTAGGCTGCGAATAGTACATGACCGCCTAGACCGCGGGTCATCATCCTCCATAATAATTGACTTGCTAAACAGGAGGGGAACGTCGGATCAAAAAGGAAAAAAATATGACTGGAAAGATTGCGTGAGACTAGAAAGGCTAAGGAGACGCAATTGGGGGGGGGAAACGGAGAAAAGTCACGTTTCCCAAGTTGACATAAAAAGTAAGCAACTCGACAGAAGGGACCTTAGATATAATACGCCACAGTCATTTATTGGACGCTTTTGCAATACCAAGCCCTTGATTTGAATTCAGCGGCTAAACGCAGATGTTCGAAATATTACAAAATTTAAAAAGTACTTTTTTCTTAATATTAATGTTAGGAATATAAAAATTAGCTGGCCGGATGGCCCATTCTGAGCAGTGAACTAATATGTTCTTACTTTTACAGACGGATAGATAATATTGAAGATAATGACAAAAGACAGTGTTGTTCACATCATCGACAGACTGTATTGAATCTAAAAGTGTCGCTAATTGCACAAAAAAACACGACCTCGAAACGCAGGTGTTCAAATTTACTTAGTATGGAGGAGAGGGTTTTTGGGTGGTAGCTGTGTCTAAATATAACTTTTAACGACAAAATTTTGGAGGGGAGAGAAAGGTTGGTTCAAAAATCAAGTAAATTTTGTAGAAACACAAGTAGAGACGGACAGACTAACAGATAACCATCCATACTTGACTGAAGCATGACTGAAATGACTTTAGTGTAGGAATTTGAAATTCAAATAAACCTAGGCAGTGACTGGCCACAGACAAGCATATTGTCGGCGCTTAGACGCGGATTTGGGGTCATTTCTCAATAGTGGTTCAGTGATAGACACAGATTTTAAAGTGTGGTGATTTCCATATGAAAGAAAGTGTAAGAAGTTTAGGGACGCCATACTATAGCCAGCAGCTCAGCTGAGTTTTGCTAGCAATTCTGTGTTATTTATTCATAATCTGGTAAGATTGAAATTATTTCTTTATATATTTTGAATATTGTTTCATGTTTGAGTGATTTGATACTGCCATATCGAAATCTAGCCTTACAAACAAGTAGGGATTTGCTCTAGACCCCCCGCCCTAGTCAGGGTCTAGGGACCAACAATGTACATAAACTCCAACAAGGATTATGCAAGACAGATCAAGTGTTGGGAATAATGAAACATATTGCCTATCCTCTTTTAGGGCAGACAACTAATAAATATTTTTCAGAACCTATAGTCTGGGAGGATCTATCTGATGTAAAACCACCATGGTAAATGTGCTGTTTGGTCAGAGAGATCTGACCTGTCTGTATGATGTGGTTGTTGTGTCAGTGTTGTGTCCAGATGTGGGTAGAGAATAGATTTTGACACATGGCCCATACTTTGATTGCAGAGCTGCGAGTTTCTGTTGTCAACCAAGCAGTGTCTATTCAGTTGGTGACTTTACTCGAGTGTATCTGTGCAGTACTTGTGACAGAGACCACCATTATTGCCCGCCAGCACGGAGAGGTGGGACCACCTGATTTCAGCACCAGAGCTACCACGACAAGATGAGTGAGCCTCTGGTCTGCTGGACATTCACCAACGCTGTGTAGTTACTAATACCCCATAAAAATTCCCACCATTTTCTGGACACTGTGTAGTCAATATAGACAGGTGTGATGAGGCCACCCCAACAGCACAAACATTAACTATCCTCCCAAGTAGATGACTACTAGAACATTTTAATAAAACTAACTAGTATAGTACATATATATGTACACTATTGCATTTATGATATAATATTCCATGCATTTCTTTCATAATCTCTAAATCCTTTTAAGTTCTGGTCAACCTAAAAAATTGATCCAGAACAAAATAAATGTAATATAATTTTTTATCAAAAATTTTACACACGTGAGTTAGTTCAGTGTATTTTAACATTTATTAATATTATTAGTCTTGTTAAATATCTGTGGGTATATCTATAACCTATTACACCACACTACATATCATAACCCTAGACACTTTACGTAGCCACATTCATAAAAAAAAAATTAAGTGTGAGGTCGTAGTGGTAGCAAGAAAGGCCTTCTGACAATTCTCAACTACATTTTATCTCAGGAGCCTTCACAGCTGGCCTCATACAATTACATTTAGTAATATCACCATCATACAATACCATCAACACCACTACATAGATTGGGGTCTTGTCCGGGGATAATTAGCCCAACAGTAATATTAGGATCTCCTGGTGGGAGAAATAAAAGTAGGGAAATAAATTGTAAAATTTCCTTTAAAATTAAAAGTGTCCCTGCAGATAAAAGTTGGTGAATCTTCACAGCCAGTAATAATTAATTAGTTAACTGGTTAGTTAGAATTAGTTAGACTATAGTCATATAGTAATTAGAAGTACTTAGTGTATTTACTGGTTAGAGATTTATCTTGTATATTAGTATATTGTCTAAAAAGTATGGCGGAGCTGGCAAAATTTAGATCAGCTGCTGTGCTCACCGCGAAGGAGATGGGAATGGATGGTCAAATTTTAATTCAATACGTAACGGCTGAATGTGATAAATATATTGAACGGGAAGAAAGGAGATTAGAAAAAGAGGCTGAAAGAAAATTAGAGGCTGAAAGGTTAGCTGAAGAGAAGAGGTTACAAATTGAGGCTGATAGAGACATTAAGAGGCTGCAGATTGAGGCAGAAGAAAAACGACAGCAAAGGGAGGCAGAAGAAAAAAAGGCCGAAAGGGAAGCAGAAGATAGAAGGTTGCAAAGGGAGCACGAATTACGACTAAGGGAGCTGGAATTACAAGGCCAGGCTCCTGAAAATGGTGCCAGCCCTTTTGCCTCAGATGCTACGCCTAGTCTGGGAGCCTCAAACTCAGCTATGGGGTTTCATTTAGACCATTTTGTTGAAAAAGACGATGACATAGAGGGGTACCTAGGACGTTTTGAGTTATTAGCTACTACATATGGGTTAGAGAGAGAGAGGTGGAGCTTAAAGCTATCACAGGGATTGAGAGGTACTTCTTATGAAGTATTTGCCAAAATGAACAGGGAAGACCAAGACAATTATGACATGTTAAAGCAGGCTTTGTTATTAAGGTACGAGAAGAATGGTGAATTTTATCGTAAGAAATTTAGAAATGCCAAACTGTTGTCTGGGGAGACCTACCACCAATTCTCTGCCAGACTAGAAACCTATTTGGAGAAATGGACGGCTCTGGGGAAGACCCAAGATCTTAAGGAAATGATCATGATTGAGCAATTGAGAGAGTCCATGGCTCCAGACATGAGAAAATTTCTCATGGAACAAGGTGCAGAGAAGTTGGGGGAAATTTTAAATGTTGCTGAGAGGTATCAGGCAGCTCAGGCAGAGGTAAGTGGTGCTAAAAAGAAGCACATAGACAATTTTAAAGCTCCACAGCAATTTAATAAATTTGATAATAGAGAGCAGGGAAATAAAGGTAGGACAAACTTTGAGCGGCCAAGAAATGACTATCGCGACAGAAACTCACAGTTCAATGACCAAAAGTTCAATGAAAAAAAACCGTTGAACCAAGGAAAAAGATGGTGTAAATGGTGCAAGAAGGATAACCATAACACCGAATTTTGTAGAAGGAAACCTTCAAACATTGCTGCAATGAAGTCGGGGACGCAAAGATTAAAGGTTAATCCTAAGGGACAACAGGAACCTTATCACCCCCCAGTTTGTGAGGATGTTATTTGTAATGGGGTCACCATAAGGTGCCTTTATGATACAGGTTTGGATTATGATTCAGTTGTGAAGTCTAGCCTAGTGGACCCAAGTCAGTATACCACAGAAACAGTGGAAAATACAAGGGGCGACTAAGGACATACCACTCATGACACTTCCCATCGCAAGGATAACGGTGAAAACTCGCTATGTGGAAGGAGAAATCAGAGCAGCAGTGATAGATGAACCAATCTACCCTCTGATATTGGGTTGTAGATACGTCTTCTTGGGGAATCCCGAGAAACCTGTGATCATGGCGACAGTGCAGACCAGGTCACAGAAGAAGGAGGAAGAAGGTGAACCTATAAATGCTCATCCAGAGGAGATGAGGAAGGCGCAGGCTGAGGATAGGACACTCAAGCCCTGTTTTAAAAAATTGCCCAAATGCCACACACCTCCGATCAAGGGGGAATATTTCATGAAGAACAAACTATTATACAGGAAGACAGGAACTAGATCCACTGGTCACGGACAGTTAGTTCTTCCCAAGATATATAGGGCAAACTTAATAAGGAGCTTACATGTTGGAAAAGATGGTGACCATGAGAAAGTCGGTACCATCTGCCAAAAGATTGCTCGAAGATACTATTGGCCCGACGTAAATGTCGATGTTGAAAACTTTGTAGAAGCATGTGGCGTATTTCATGAGGGAACACCCACAAAGGGAAAATATGTGCAGGACCTAGAAACGCCACGGGGCAACTTTAGGCCTGAAAGGAAAACTAATTATACTCGGGTAGACAAAGTGGAATGGGAGCCCCCTTTTCACACCCAGTCTTCACTTGAATGGATTAACATGGCCACTATGCGACGAGTACGAAGAAGAAATTTTACCCAGGATAAGATGACAATCCCTCGGTCAGACTTATATAAACTGGAGGAACAGACAAGAGAGCGAAGATCTCTCATAAGCAATCTAAAGTGGGGAGACAAACCCCAGAAAAAAATTGGTAGTGGTCGATTTGTGAGTGATGATTCTAGGAAGAAAAGTCCTCACTATAGGGCTTCTAATGGACGGGACCTGACGGGTTCCATGATAACTACGTATGATAAATTAAAGATCCAGATGTAGCCCTATTAAGGACCTGGACAGATGAGAAGGCGGAAGAGACTGTTACCTCATCGTATCAATATGTGAACGAACTGACCACTCGTTTGAAAGCTGGATGGAAACTGGCAAATGATAATTTGAAACAAGCCAGGAAGAAACATGCAGCATATTTTAATAGGAAGGCAAAGGACAGGGAACTGGCAGTCGGAGAGAAGGTGCTGCTTCTACTACCCGGAAGCCAGAATAAATTACAAATTGGTTGGCAAGGTCCATATACGGTTCTAGAGAAGGTGTCTAGAACAAACTATAAAATTGACAAAAAGGGGAAGGAGAAAGTTTATCATGTAAACCTGTTAAAGAAGTATCTGGACAGACCACTCCAGGAAAGCACCCCCTTATTGACCTTGGCTATTGCAACCAAGATGCAAAAAGAACCACTCACCTCACATGAATACCCATTACATCCTTGTGAAACAGCAGCACAGGTAAAAGTCAGTAAGCACCTGACTAAAAACCAGAGGGAGAGAGTTCAACAGGTTCTGGAGGAACATACAGATGTATTAACAGATAAACCAGGCCATACAAATTTGCTACAGTATGACATGAAACTGGTAGACTCAAACCCAATCTGTATGAGAGCCTATTCTATTCCGTTCGCGAAGGAGAAGGCATTGAAGGAAGAAATAGAGTATATGTTGAAGGAGGGGATTATTTCGCACAGTGAATCATCTTTTAGTTCTAGTGTCGTTTTGTTGAGAAAACCGTCTGGGGAACACAGACTGTGCATAGATTACAGGAAACTGAATGCTGTCACAGAAGGACAAGTGGATCCATTACCAGACACAAAACAGTTATTTGCCAGACTGAACAAGGCAAAATACTTTTCAAAAGTGGATCTTAGTAAAGGCTATTACCAGATCCCAGTGAAACCTGAAGTGAGACCTTATTTGGCTTTTAGCACTTCGGATGGACATTATGAATTCAATATGCTACCATTCGGACTGAAAAATGCTCCGAGTGTGTTTTCAAGGATGATGCGCAAATTGTTGGATCCCCTGAATAAACCATGTATCACAAATTTCATGGATGATATTCTCGTCGCCACAGAGACATTTGAAGAACACATTGAAGCTCTGGAGATGTTGTTTGATAGACTTCGGGAGGCGAACTTAACTGCTAGGCCAACAAAATGTTGTATTGGATGCAAAGAGTTGGAATTCTTGGGGCACACTGTATATCAGGGTAATATGACCCCTGATCCTAAGAACTTGGAAAAACTGCAGAGAGCACCTAGGCCACAAACAAAGAAGGACGTGCGATCATTCGTGTCGTTATGCGGATTTTATCAGAAATACATCAAAAATTTTAACGCTATTTGTGCTCCTCTGACTGATCTGACTCGCAAGGGACTTCCAGATAAAATTATTTGGACTGCACAGTGTGAACTAGCGTTCCAAGAGTTAAAGGAAAAACTCACTAGCAAGCCTATTCTCAAACTGCCTGATTTGACACAGGACTTTGTCTTAAGAACCGATGCAAGTAATGTAGGACTAGGAGGGGCTTTGTTGCAAAGATCATCTTCATCTGATGGGGAACTGAAACCAGTCGCTTATGCAAGCCGCAAATTGAATAAGGCGGAACAAGGATACCCCACAAGCGAAAAGGAATGTTTAGCGTTAATCTGGGCAATAAAGAAGTTTCAAATCTATCTGTATGGTAGGACATTTGTGGTGGAGACGGACCATCAGCCTCTCGTATTCTTATCTCAGGCTAAGCATGAAAACGCAAGATTGCTGAGGTGGTCTTTATTGCTTCAACCTTATCAGTTCAGTATCCAATATATCCCAGGCAAATTGAATGTCGGTGCAGATTTCCTCAGTCGGCAACCCTGTGATCAAAATTAGAGTAGTGGCAGACGTGAGGAGTAATTTTACCTATGTGTATCGCTGGTTTTGGAACTTGCCATAGGCATGTTTTCAAGTGGGGAGATGTGTAGTGAAATTGACAGAGATACAACGGTAAAATCCCTCCAAAGATAACATTTAAGGATAAAAACATAATGCGTAGGCTGCGAATAGTACATGATCGCCTAGACCGCGGGTCATCATCCTCCATAATAATTGACTTGCTAAACAGGAGGGGAACGGCGGATCAAAAAGGAAAAAAATATGACTGGAAAGATTGCGTGAGACTAGAAAGGCTAAGGAGACGCAATTGGGGGGGAAACGGAGAAAAGTCACGTTTCCCAAGTTGACATAAAAAGTAAGCAACTCGACAGAAGGGACCTTAGATATAATACGCCACAGTCATTTATTGGACGCTTTTGCAATACCAAGCCCTTGATTTGAATTCAGCGGCTAAACGCAGATGTTCGAAATATTACAAAATTTAAAAAATGTACTTTTTTCTTTTTCTTAATATTAATGTTAGGAATATAAAAATTAGCTGGCCGGATGGCCTATTCTGAGCAGTGAACTAATATGTTCTTAATTTTACAGACGGATAGATAATATTGAAGATAATGACAAAAGACAGTGTTGTTCACATCATCGACAGACTGTATTGAATCTAAAAGTGTCGCTAATTGCACAAAAAAAACACGACCTCGAAACGCAGGTGTTCAAATTTACTTAGTATGGAGGAGAGGGTTTTTGGGTGGTAGCTGTGTCTAAATATAACTTTTAACGACAAAATTTTGGAGGGGAGAGAAAGGTTGGTTCAAAAATCAAGTAAATTTTGTAGAAACACAAGTAGAGACGGACAGACTAACAGATAACCATCCATACTTGACTGAAGCATGACTGAAATGACTTTAGTGTAGGAATTTGAAATTCAAATAAACCTAGGCAGTGATTGGCCACAGACAAGCATATTGTCGGCACTTAGACGCGGATTTGGGGTCATTTCTCAATAGTGGTTCAGTGATAGACACAGATTTTAAAGTGTGGTGATTTCCATATGAAAGAAAGTGTAAGAAGTTTAGGGACGCCATACTATAGCCAGCAGCTCAGCTGAGTTTTGCTAGCAATTCTGTGTTATTTATTCATAATCTGGTAAGATTGAAATTATTTCTTTATATATTTTGTTTCATGTTTGAGTGATTTGATACTGCCATATCGAAATCTAGCCTTACAAACAAGTAGGGATTTGCTCTAGACCCCCCGCCCTAGTCAGGGTCTAGGGACCAACAATGTACATAAACTCCAACAAGGATTATGCAAGACAGATCAAGTGTTGGGAATAATGAAACATATTGCCTATCCTCTTTTAGGGCAGACAACTAATAAATAATTTTCAGAACCTATAGTCTGGGAGGATCTATCTGATGTAAAACCACCATGGTAAATGTGCTGTTTGGTCAGAGAGATCTGACCTGTCTGTATGATGTGGTTGTTGTGTCAGTGTTGTGTCCAGATGTGGGTAGAGAATAGATTTTGACACATGGCCCATACTTTGATTGCAGAGCTGCGAGTTTCTGTTGTCAACCAAGCAGTGTCTATTCAGTTGGTGACTTTACTCGAGTGTATCTGTGCAGTACTTGTGACAGAGACCACCATTATTGCCCGCCAGCACGGAGAGGTGGGACCACCTGATTTCAGCACCAGAGCTACCACGACAAGATGAGTGAGCTTCTGGTCTGCTGGACATTCACCAACGCTGTGTAGTTACTAATACCCCCATAAAAATTCCCACCATTTTCTGGACACTGTGTAGTCAATATAGACAGGTGTGATGAGGCCACCCCAACAGCACAAACATTAACTATCCTCCCAAGTAGATGACTACTAGAACATTTTAATAAAACTAACTAGTATAGTACATATATATGTACACTATTGCATTTATGATATAATATTCCATGCATTTTTTTTCATAATCTCTAAATCCTTTTAAGTTCTGGTCAACCTAAAAAATTGATCCAGAACAAAATAAATGTAATATAATTTTATCAAAAATTTTACACACGTGAGTTAGTTCAGTGTATTTTAACATTTATTAATATTATTAGTCTTGTTAAATATCTGTGGGTATATCTATAACCTATTACACCACACTACATATCATAACCCTAGACACTTTACGTAGCCACATTCATAAAAAAAAAAATTAAGTGTGAGGTCGTAGTGGTAGCAAGAAAGGCCTTCTGACAATTCTCAACTACATTTTATCTCAGGAGCCTTCACAGCTGGCCTCATACAATTACATTTAGTAATATCACCATCATACAATACCATCAACACCACTACACCATCATGCCCCGCCGCCCCGCCCATCCCGATCCTCTCCAGCGCTGCCCTCAGCCCCTCCATCCCCATGTCATCCCCACCATCATTGGTCTCCTCCTCTGTGTCAGTGGCCATCACCTCTGATTCTCCATCATGCTCACCATCCAGGAGTTCCGAGAAACACTCCCTCCATCTCTCCACCATCTCCCCCGGGGCAGCAAGCAACCCGCCCCGCCCGTCCCCTATAAATCCGAGAGGGCACTGTTTCCCCCCCCCCTCCCCATGCTCCCCAGGGTCCCATAGAACAATCTCTGGTTCTCCCGTGCATCCCCCTCTAGCTTTTCTCCAAATTCTTCCCAGGACTTCTGTTTTGCTGCTAGCACTTTGTTCTTTGCTTCTGTTCTGAGTGTCACATATTCTCTATATTTTTCCATTTGTCCTGTTGTGTTTTTAGCTCCTAAGTATTGTTTCCATGCCATTTTCTTCTCTCTTATTTTCTCTTTGACTTCCTCTGTCCACCAAGGTGTCCTCTTTCTCTGGTTCCCAAGTCGGACTTCACCGCATGCTTCTGCAGCAGCTGTCTTTATGATATCCTTGAATTTATTCCAGAGGGTTTCCAAGTCATCAGGTCGTTCTTCTGTGTTGCTCACTGCTGTAGCAATAAGCCCCTGATATCTTGTCTTAATTTCTGGCTCTCTCAGCTTGTAGGTCCTAATGCTCATTTCTCCTGTTTGTTTACTTGGTTTCTTGCGTGATGTTGGGCAGTTCCTAGGCTGAGCAACTCTTTCAGTTGTTCGTTTGATTGTTAGCAGGTAGTGATCACTTCCAATCTCTGGCCCCCTCCAGACTCTTGCATCTCGGACATATCTGAATGAGCTTCTCCGAACAATGGCATAGTCGATCACTGACTTCTCATTCTTGGTTGGTTCACATCTAGTGTATGCATGTATGCGCTTATGGGGAACTTTGTGTTTGTAATGATCAGATTCTGCTCACTGCAGAATCTAAGGAGTCGCTTTCCATTGTCATTGAGAGTATCTTCTCCATATCTTCCGATAACTCCACCCCATCTAGCATGGTCATTTCCATCTCTGGCATTAAAATCTCCGAGCATAATAACTTCATCTAGGCAGTCATCCACTGTCCTTTGAAGCAGCTCGAAGAATTCCTCCTTGACCTCTGCTCTCTCATCCTCATTTGGCCCATACACTATGACCAGGTTGACTATGGTTTCTCCTTCTTTTAGTTTTACAACCATAATGCGCTCCGAGACAAAGTTCCATCCCTTGATACTATCTTTTTGATTTTGGGCCACAATGCAACCCACGCCCCCTTTAGCTCTTTCAGATATGGGTACACCACTGTAGAGCAACGTGTTGCCATCGAGATCCATGACTCCTTGTCCTTTTTTCTTCGTTTCCGTTATAGCCAGGATTTCTAGTTTTGCTTTCCTCATCTCTTCCACCAGCTCCTCTTCCTTCCCATTTATACTTCTTGTGTTCCAAGTTCCATAAGTCGTAGTCCGTAGTCCGTTCCAGTTCGTCGCCTTTAGAATCAGTCCGGTTTTCTCTCTTGCAGTTCGCGTAATCATGATTTAAAGCAAACAGGTGATTGGCCTGTTGTGCCTTTGCATGGTGGAGGGGCTGCCTCCTTACGGCCTCCATGCAGGCCGCCCTCCTCCTTTTTCATCCGGGCTTGGGACCGGCATTGGCGGAGTTCACATACACACACACACATACAAATGAATCGGAGAAGCAGTTAGCTAGATGACTGGATAAGAAACAAGAACGTAAGGCACACCGCATAAACGGTACTAGTAAAAGAATATTTGGTTTAATCAGATTGTTCAAACACCTGATGGCAATGAAGGTCAATCACACGAAAGCACGTACAATCAATCAATCAATACCATTTACCTCCCCGAAGAGTATTGACCTTCAACAAACATATGCCAAGTCCTCCTGTCAGAAGCCATCGACCCCCACGTTTTTCTCACTTCTGTCTCCAGTTCTCTTCTCTGTGTGTTTCTTGGTCTACCTTTGCCTCTCTTACCCTGGGGGTTTCAGAACCATGGCTGCCTTGTAATGCTATCAACAGGTTTCCTCAATGTGTGTTCTATCCATCGCCGTCGTCTTCTTCTCAACTCTTGTTCCACTAGCACTTGTCTGGTTCCTGTCATCAGTTCCACATTAGTGATCTTGTCATGCCACTCCAAGCATTCTATTCTACGCAAGCACCTATTAATGAAAGTCTGTAACTTTTTGCTTGTTGCTTTTGTATGTTTTAGAGCAACAAATAGAACTTAGTTGACATTTGAGCTGAAGATTCTTATTTTCGTGATGGACATGATTTCTCTTGATCTCCATATGTGACCCAATGCAATGAAAGCTCCTCTTACTGTTTGTAATCTTATTGCACATGCAATAACTTATACCTATGTAAGACCACGGAAAAAGGACAACAGATGACATGATAGGTCGATGGTGTGGCAGTGGCCTTAAAGTAACACTCAATGACAACCAACGTGCATTAGATTGTAAATTAATAAGAAAGGCCCCAGTGACGTTTACAACACGTATCAAGAATGTACAAGGGCAGCGTTGTGATAGCGTTTAATTGCTCAGCGTACAATCAAAGAGCTAACAAGTGTCTCCAACCGAAGTTAAAATAACTTTTGAGGATTCAAACAATTTTCTAACAAGACTACATAGATTGATTTCCTGCTAGCACTCTCGCCCCCCACCCCCCCCCCCCCCCCCCCCCCCGGTGCCACGTGTTGTTCCTGTGGGTCTTTGACGAGATACAGATAGAATAGGACGACTGTAACCTCAGACAAGTCGTAAAAGGCAGCAAATATGAGATTGTCAATGTGGTTGGCAACATCATCGTGTAAAACACATTGCCCCAGAAACCACAGCTGGAAGCGCATGTGACTGCTTGATGCCGGCTTTCTGCAAGGAGGTCCAGCTGCAGTGATGTCTCAATAATCTGTAAGAGGCGCAAAGGAAAATGATGACGGCTCTCGCCCCCCAGTCTCTCAATATTGTTTACTTATTCATTTTCTTTCTCGCCCCTCTGTCTCTCAATATTGTTTACTTATTTTCTTTCTCGCCTCCCAGTCTCTCAATATTGTTTACTTATTTTCTTTCTCGCCCCCCAGTCTCTCAATATTGTTTACTTATTTTCTTTCTCGCCTCCCAGTCTCTCAATATTGTTTACTTATTTTCTTTCTCGCCCCTCAGTCTCTCAATATTGTTTACTTATTTTCTTTCTCGCCCCTCAGTCTCTCAATATTGTTTACTTATTTTCTTTCTCGCCCCTCAGTCTCTCAATATTGTTTACTTATTTTCTTTCTCGCCTCCCAGTCTCTCAATATTGTTTACTTATTTTCTTTCTCGCCCCTCAGTCTCTCAATATTGTTTACTTATTTCCTTTCTCGCCTCCCAGTCTCTCAATATTGTTTACTTATTTTCTTTCTCGCCCCTCAGTCTCTCAATATTGTTTACTTATTTTCTTTCTCGCCCCTCAGTCTCTCAATATTGTTTACTTATTTTCTTTCTCGCCCCCCAGTCTCTCAATATTGTTTACTTATTTTCTTTCTCGCCTCCCAGTCTCTCAATATTGTTTACTTATTTTCTTTCTCGCCCCCCAGTCTCTCAATATTGTTTACTTATTTTCTTTCTCGCCTCCCAGTCTCTCAATATTGTTTACTTATTTTCTTTCTCGCCCCTCAGTCTCTCAATATTGTTTACTTATTTTCTTTCTCGCCCCTCAGTCTCTCAATATTGTTTACTTATTTTCTTTCTCGCCCCTCAGTCTCTCAATATTGTTTACTTATTTTCTTTCTCGCCCCTCAGTCTCTCAATATTGTTTACTTATTTTCTTTCTCGCCCCCCAGTCTCTCAATATTGTTTACTTATTTTCTTTCTCGCCTCCCAGTCTCTCAATATTGTTTACTTATTTTCTTTCTCGCCCCCCAGTCTCTCAATATTGTTTACTTATTTTCTTTCTCGCCCCCCAGTCTCTCAATATTGTTTACTTATTTTCTTTCTCGCCCCCAGTCTCTCAATATTGTTTACTTATTTTCTTTCTCGCCTCCCAGTCTCTCAATATTGTTTACTTATTTTCTTTCTCGCCCCCCAGTCTCTCAATATTGTTTACTTATTTTCTTTCTCGCCCCCCAGTCTCTCAATATTGTTTACTTATTTTTTTCTCGCCCCAGTTCTCTCAATATTGTTTACTTATTTTCTTTCTCGCCCCTCTGTCTCTCAATATTGTTTACTTATTTTCTTTCTCGCCTCCCAGTCTCTCTCAATATTGCTTACTTATTTCCTTTCTCCCCCCCCAGTCTCTCAATATTGTTTACTTATTTTCTTTCTCGCCCCCCAGTCTCTCAATATTGTTTACTTATTTTCTTTCTCGCCCCCCAGTCTCTCAATATTGTTTACTTATTTTCTTTCTCGCCTCCCAGTCTCTCAATATTGTTTACTTATTTTCTTTCTCGCCCCTCAGTCTCTCAATATTGTTTACTTATTTTCTTTCTCGCCCCCCAGTCTCTCAATATTGTTTACTTATTTTCTTTCTCGCCTCCCAGTCTCTCAATATTGTTTACTTATTCATTTTCTTTCTCGCCCCTCAGTCTCTCAATATTGTTTACTTATTCATTTTCTTTCTCGTCCCTCTGTCTCTAAATATTGTTTACTTATTCATTTTCTTTCTCGCCCCTCAGTCTCTCAATATTGTTTACTTATTTTCTTTCTCGCCCCTCAGTCTCTCAATATTGTTTACTTATTTTCTTTCTCGCCCCTCAGTCTCTCAATATTGTTTACTTATTCATTTTCTTTCTCGCCCCTCAGTCTCTCAATATTGTTTACTTATTTTCTTTCTCGCCCCTCAGTCTCTCAATATTGTTTAATTATTTTCTTTCTCGCCCCTCTGTCTCTCAATATTGTTTACTTATTTTCTTTCTCGCCCCCCAGTCTCTCAATATTGTTTACTTATTCATTTTCTTTCTCGCCCCTCAGTCTCTCAATATTGTTTACTTATTCATTTTCTTTCTCGCCCCTCAGTCTCTCAATATTGTTTACTTATTCATTTTCTTTCTCGCCCCTCAGTCTCTCAATATTGTTTACTTATTTTCTTTCTCGCCCCTCAGTCTCTCAATATTGTTTACTTATTTTCTTTCTCGCCTCCCAGTCTCTCAATATTGTTTACTTATTTTCTTTCTCGCCCCTCAGTCTCTCAATATTGTTTACTTATTCATTTTCTTTCTCGCCCCTCAGTCTCTCAATATTGTTTACTTATTTTCTTTCTCGCCTCCCAGTCTCTCAATATTGTTTACTCATTTTCTTTCTCGCCCCTCAGTCTCTCAATATTGTTTACTTATTCATTTTCTTTCTCGCCCCTCAGTCTCTCAATATTGTTTACTTATTTTCTTTCTCGCCCCTCTGTCTCTCAATATTGTTTACTTATTTTCTTTCTCGCCTCCCAGTCTCTCAATATTGTTTACTTATTCATTTTCTTTCTCGCCCCTCTGTCTCTCAATATTGTTTACTTATTTTCTTTCTCGCCTCCCAGTCTCTCAATATTGTTTACTTATTTTCTTTCTCGCCCCTCTGTCTCTCAATATTGTTTACTTATTTTCTTTCTCGCCTCCCAGTCTCTCAATATTGTTTACTTATTTTCTTTCTCGCCCCTCTGTCTCTCAATATTGTTTACTTATTTTCTTTCTCGCCTCCCAGTCTCTCAATATTGTTTACTTATTCATTTTCTTTCTCGCCCCTCTGTGTCTCAATATTGTTTACTTATTTTCTTTCTCGCCTCCCAGTCTCTCAATATTGTTTACTTATTTTCTTTCTCGCCCCTCTGTCTCTCAATATTGTTTACTTATTTTCTTTCTCGCCTCCCAGTCTCTCAATATTGTTTACTTATTTTCTTTCTCGCCCCTCTGTCTCTCAATATTGTTTACTTATTCATTTTCTTTCTCGCCCCTCTGTCTCTCAATATTGTTTACTTATTTTCTTTCTCGCCTCCCAGTCTCTCAATATTGTTTACTTATTTTCTTTCTCGCCCCTCTGTCTCTCAATATTGTTTACTTATTTTCTTTCTCGCCTCCCAGTCTCTCAATATTGTTTACTTATTCATTTTCTTTCTCGCCTCCCAGTCTCTCAATATTGTTTACTTATTCATTTTCTTTCTCGCCTCCCAGTCTCTCAATATTGTTTACTTATTCATTTTCTTTCTCGCCCCTCAGTCTCTCAATATTGTTTACTTATTCATTTTCTTTCTCGCCCCTCAGTCTCTCAATATTGTTTACTTATTCATTTTCTTTCTCGCCTCCCAGTCTCTCAATATTGTTTACTTATTTTCTTTCTCGCCCCTCTGTCTCTCAATATTGTTTACTTATTTTCTTTCTCGCCCCTCTGTCTCTCAATATTGTTTACTTATTTTCTTTCTCGCCCCTCAGTCTCTCAATATTGTTTACTTATTTTCTTTCTCGCCCCTCTGTCTCTCAATATTGTTTACTTATTTTCTTTCTCGCCTCCCAGTCTCTCAATACTGTTTACTTATTTTCTTTCTCGCCTCCCAGTTTCTCAATATTGTTTACTTATTCATTTTCTTTCTCGCCTCCCAGTCTCTCAATATTGTTTACTTATTTTCTTTCTCGCCTCCCAGTCTCTCAATATTGTTTACTTATTTTCTTTCTCGCCTCCCAGTCTCTCAATATTGTTTACTTATTCATTTTCTTTCTCCCCTCCCAGTCTCTCAATATTGTTTACTTATTCATTTTCTTTCTCGCCTCCCAGTCTCTCAATATTGTTTACTTATTCATTTTCTTTCTCGCCCCTCAGTCTCTCAATATTGTTTACTTATTCATTTTCTTTCTCGCCTCCCAGTCTCTCAATATTGTTTACTTATTCATTTTCTTTCTCGCCTCCCAGTCTCTCAATATTGTTTACTTATTCATTTTCTTTCTCGCCTCCCAGTCTCTCAATATTGTTTACTTATTCATTTTCTTTCTCGCCCCTCAGTCTCTCAATATTGTTTACTTATTCATTTTCTTTCTCGCCCCTCAGTCTCTCAATATTGTTTACTTATTTTCTTTCTCGCCTCCCAGTCTCTCAATATTGTTTACTTATTCATTTTCTTTCTCGCCTCCCAGTCTCTCAATATTGTTTACTTATTTTCTTTCTCGCCTCCCAGTCTCTCAATATTGTTTACTTATTCATTTTCTTTCTCGCCTCCCAGTCTCTCAATATTGTTTACTTATTTTCTTTCTCGCCTCCCAGTCTCTCAATATTGTTTACTTATTTTCTTTCTCGCCTCCCAGTCTCTCAATATTGTTTACTTATTCATTTTCTTTCTCGCCTCCCAGTCTCTCAATATTGTTTACTTATTTTCTTTCTCGCCTCCCAGTTTCTCAATATTGTTTACTTATTCATTTTCTTTCTCGCCTCCCAGTCTCTCAATATTGTTTACTTATTCATTTTCTTTCTCGCCCCTCTGTCTCTCAATATTGTTTACTTATTTTCTTTCTCGCCCCTCAGTCTCTCAATATTGTTTACTTATTTTCTTTCTCGCCCCTCTGTCTCTCAATATTGTTTACTTATTTTCTTTCTCGCCTCCCAGTCTCTCAATATTGTTTACTTATTCATTTTCTTTCTCGCCCCTCAGTCTCTCAATATTGTTTACTTATTTTCTTTCTCGCCCCTCTGTCTCTCAATATTGTTTACTTATTTTCTTTCTCGCCTCCCAGTCTCTCAATATTGTTTACTTATTCATTTTCTTTCTCGCCCCTCTGTCTCTCAATATTGTTTACTTATTTTCTTTCTCGCCTCCCAGTCTCTCAATATTGTTTACTTATTTTCTTTCTCGCCCCTCTGTCTCTCAATATTGTTTACTTATTTTCTTTCTCGCCTCCCAGTCTCTCAATATTGTTTACTTATTTTCATTCTCGCCCCCCAGTCTCTCAATATTGTTTACTTATTTTCTTTCTCGCCCCCCAGTCTCTCAATATTGTTTACTTATTTTCTTTCTCGCCCCCCAGTCTCTCAATATTGTTTACTTATTTTCTTTCTCGCCCCCCAGTCTCTCAATATTGTTTACTTATTTTCTTTCTCGCCTCCCAGTCTCTCAATATTGTTTACTTATTTTCTTTCTCGCCTCCCAGTCTCTCAATATTGTTTACTTATTTTCTTTCTCGCCTCCCAGTCTCTCAATATTGTTTACTTATTTTCTTTCTCGCCCCTCAGTCTCTCAATATTGTTTACTTATTTTCTTTCTCGCCCCTCAGTCTCTCAATATTGTTTACTTATTTTCTTTCTCGCCCCTCAGTCTCTCAATATTGTTTACTTATTTTCTTTCTCGCCTCCCAGTCTCTCAATATTGTTTACTTATTTTCTTTCTCGCCCCTCAGTCTCTCAATATTGTTTACTTATTTTCTTTCTCGCCCCTCTGTCTCTCAATATTGTTTACTTATTTTCTTTCTCGCCTCCCAGTCTCTCAATATTGTTTACTTATTCATTTTCTTTCTCGCCCCTCTGTCTCTCAATATTGTTTACTTATTTTCTTTCTCGCCTCCCAGTCTCTCAATATTGTTTACTTATTTTCTTTCTCGCCCCTCTGTCTCTCAATATTGTTTACTTATTTTCTTTCTCGCCTCCCAGTCTCTCAATATTGTTTACTTATTCATTTTCTTTCTCGCCTCCCAGTCTCTCAATATTGTTTACTTATTCATTTTCTTTCTCGCCTCCCAGTCTCTCAATATTGTTTACTTATTCATTTTCTTTCTCGCCCCTCAGTCTCTCAATATTGTTTACTTATTCATTTTCTTTCTCGCCCCTCAGTCTCTCAATATTGTTTACTTATTCATTTTCTTTCTCGCCTCCCAGTCTCTCAATATTGTTTACTTATTTTCTTTCTCGCCCCTCTGTCTCTCAATATTGTTTACTTATTTTCTTTCTCGCCTCCCAGTCTCTCAATATTGTTTACTTATTCATTTTCTTTCTCGCCCCCCAGTCTCTCAATATTGTTTACTTATTTTCTTTCTCGCCCCTCTGTCTCTCAATATTGTTTACTTATTTTCTTTCTCGCCCCTCAGTCTCTCAATATTGTTTACTTATTTTCTTTCTCGCCCCTCTGTCTCTCAATATTGTTTACTTATTTTCTTTCTCGCCTCCCAGTCTCTCAATATTGTTTACTTATTTTCTTTCTCGCCTCCCAGTCTCTCAATATTGTTTACTTATTCATTTTCTTTCTCGCCCCTCAGTCTCTCAATATTGTTTACTTATTCATTTTCTTTCTCGCCCCTCAGTCTCTCAATATTGTTTACTTATTTTCTTTCTCGCCTCCCAGTCTCTCAATATTGTTTACTTATTCATTTTCTTTCTCGCCCCTCAGTCTCTCAATATTGTTTACTTATTTTCTTTCTCGCCTCCCAGTCTCTCAATATTGTTTACTTATTCATTTTCTTTCTCGCCCCTCAGTCTCTCAATATTGTTTACTTATTTTCTTTCTCGCCCCTCAGTCTCTCAATATTGTTTACTTATTTTCTTTCTTGCCTCCCAGTCTCTCAATATTGTTTACTTATTCATTTTCTTTCTCACCCCTCAGTCTCTCAATATTGTTTACTTATTTTCTTTCTCGCCCCTCTGTCTCTCAATATTGTTTACTTATTCATTTTCTTTCTCGCCCCCCAGTCTCTCAATATTGTTTACTTATTTTCTTTCTCGCCCCTCAGTCTCTCAATATTGTTTACTTATTTTCTTTCTCGCCCCTCTGTCTCTCAATATTGTTTACTTATTCATTTTCTTTCTCGCCCCCCAGTCTCTCAATATTGTTTACTTATTTTCTTTCTCGCCCCCCAGTCTCTCAATATTGTTTACTTATTTTCTTTCTCGCCCCCCAGTCTCTCAATATTGTTTACTTATTTTCTTTCTCGCCCCCCAGTCTCTCAATATTGTTTACTTATTTTCTTTCTCGCCTCCCAGTCTCTCAATATTGTTTACTTATTCATTTTCTTTCTCGCCCCTCTGTCTCTCAATATTGTTTACTTATTTTCTTTCTCGCCCCCCCAGTCTCTCAATATTGTTTACTTATTTTCTTTCTCGCCCCCCAGTCTCTCAATATTGTTTACTTATTTTCTTTCTCGCCTCCCAGTCTCTCAATATTGTTTACTTATTTTCTTTCTCGCCCCCCAGTCTCTCAATATTGTTTACTTATTTTCTTTCTCGCCCCCCAGTCTCTCAATATTGTTTACTTATTTTCTTTCTCGCCCCCCAGTCTCTCAATATTGTTTACTTATTTTCTTTCTCGCCCCCCAGTCTCTCAATATTGTTTACTTATTTTCTTTCTCGCCCCCCAGTCTCTCAATATTGTTTACTTATTTTCTTTCTCGCCTCCCAGTCTCTCAATATTGTTTACTTATTTTCTTTCTCGCCCCCCAGTCTCTCAATATTGTTTACTTATTTTCTTTCTCGCCCCCCAGTCTCTCAATATTGTTTACTTATTTTCTTTCTCGCCCCCCAGTCTCTCAATATTGTTTACTTATTTTCTTTCTCGCCCCCCAGTCTCTCAATATTGTTTACTTATTTTCTTTCTCGCCCCCCAGTCTCTCAATATTGTTTACTTATTTTTTTTCTCGCCCCCCCGTCTCTCAATATTGTTTACTTATTTTCTTTCTCGCCCCCCAGTCTCTCAATATTGTTTACTTATTTTCTTTCTCGCCTCCCAGTCTCTCAATATTGTTTACTTATTTTCTTTCTCGCCCCCCAGTCTCTCAATATTGTTTACTTATTTTCTTTCTCGCCCCCCAGTCTCTCAATATTGTTTACTTATTTTCTTTCTCGCCCCCCCAGTCTCTCAATATTGTTTACTTATTTTCTTTCTCGCCCCCCAGTCTCTCAATATTGTTTACTTATTTTCTTTCTCGCCCCCCAGTCTCTCAATATTGTTTACTTATTTTCTTTCTCGCCCCCCAGTCTCTCAATATTGTTTACTTATTCATTTTCTTTCTCGCCCCTCAGTCTCTCAATATTGTTTACTTATTTTCTTTCTCGCCCCCCAGTCTCTCAATATTGTTTACTTATTTTCTTTCTCGCCTCCCAGTCTCTCAATATTGTTTACTTATTCATTTTCTTTCTCGCCCCTCTGTCTCTCAATATTGTTTACTTATTTTCTTTCTCGCCCCCCAGTCTCTCAATATTGTTTACTTATTTTCTTTCTCGCCCCCCAGTCTCTCAATATTGTTTACTTATTTTCTTTCTCGCCCCCCAGTCTCTCAATATTGTTTACTTATTTTCTTTCTCGCCCCCCAGTCTCTCAATATTGTTTACTTATTTTCTTTCTCGCCCCTCTGTCTCTCAATATTGTTTACTTATTTTCTTTCTCGCCCCTCTGTCTCTCAATATTGTTTACTTATTTTCTTTCTCGCCCCCCAGTCTCTCAATATTGTTTACTTATTTTCTTTCTCGCCCCCCCAGTCTCTCAATATTGTTTACTTATTTTCTTTCTCGCCCCTCAGTCTCTCAATATTGTTTACTTATTTTCTTTCTCGCCCCCCAGTCTCTCAATATTGTTTACTTATTTTCTTTCTCGCCTCCCAGTCTCTCAATATTGTTTACTTATTCATTTTCTTTCTCGCCCCTCTGTCTCTCAATATTGTTTACTTATTTTCTTTCTCGCCCCCCAGTCTCTCAATATTGTTTACTTATTTTCTTTCTCGCCCCCCAGTCTCTCAATATTGTTTACTTATTTTCTTTCTCGCCCCTCTGTCTCTCAATATTGTTTACTTATTTTCTTTCTCGCCTCCCAGTCTCTCAATATTGTTTACTTATTCATTTTCTTTCTCGCCCCTCAGTCTCTCAATATTGTTTACTTATTCATTTTCTTTCTCGCCCCTCAGTCTCTCAATATTGTTTACTTATTTTCTTTCTCGCCCCTCTGTCTCTCAATATTGTTTACTTATTTTCTTTCTCGCCCCTCTGTCTCTCAATATTGTTTACTTATTTTCTTTCTCGCCCCCCAGTCTCTCAATATTGTTTACTTATTTTCTTTCTCGCCCCCCAGTCTCTCAATATTGTTTACTTATTTTCTTTCTCGCCCCCCAGTCTCTCAATATTGTTTACTTATTTTCTTTCTCGCCCCCCAGTCTCTCAATATTGTTTACTTATTTTCTTTCTCGCCCCTCTGTCTCTCAATATTGTTTACTTATTTTCTTTCTCGCCCCCCAGTCTCTCAATATTGTTTACTTATTTTCTTTCTCGCCCCTCTGTCTCTCAATATTGTTTACTTATTTTCTTTCTCGCCCCCCTGTCTCTCAATATTGTTTACTTATTTTCTTTCTCGCCCCCCAGTCTCTCAATATTGTTTACTTATTTTCTTTCTCGCCCCTCTGTCTCTCAATATTGTTTACTTATTTTCTTTCTCGCCCCTCTGTCTCTCAATATTGTTTACTTATTTTCTTTCTCGCCCCTCAGTCTCTCAATATTGTTTACTTATTTTCTTTCTCGCCCCTCTGTCTCTCAATATTGTTTACTTATTTTCTTTCTCGCCCCCCAGTCTCTCAATATTGTTTACTTATTTTCTTTCTCGCCCCCCAGTCTCTCAATATTGTTTACTTATTTTCTTTCTCGCCTCCCAGTCTCTCAATATTGTTTACTTATTCATTTTCTTTCTCGCCCCTCTGTCTCTCAATATTGTTTACTTATTTTCTTTCTCGCCCCCCAGTCTCTCAATATTGTTTACTTATTTTCTTTCTCGCCCCCCAGTCTCTCAATATTGTTTACTTATTTTCTTTCTCGCCCCTCTGTCTCTCAATATTGTTTACTTATTTTCTTTCTCGCCTCCCAGTCTCTCAATATTGTTTACTTATTCATTTTCTTTCTCGCCCCTCAGTCTCTCAATATTGTTTACTTATTTTCTTTCTCGCCCCTCAGTCTCTCAATATTGTTTACTTATTTTCTTTCTCGCCCCTCTGTCTCTCAATATTGTTTACTTATTTTCTTTCTCGCCTCCCAGTCTCTCAATATTGTTTACTTATTCATTTTCTTTCTCGCCCCTCAGTCTCTCAATATTGTTTACTTATTCATTTTCTTTCTCGCCCCTCAGTCTCTCAATATTGTTTACTTATTTTCTTTCTCGCCTCCCAGTCTCTCAATATTGTTTACTTATTCATTTTCTTTCTCGCCCCTCAGTCTCTCAATATTGTTTACTTATTCATTTTCTTTCTCGCCCCTCAGTCTCTCAATATTGTTTACTTATTTTCTTTCTCGCCTCCCAGTCTCTCAATATTGTTTACTTATTCATTTTCTTTCTCGCCCCTCAGTCTCTCAATATTGTTTACTTATTTTCTTTCTCGCCCCTCAGTCTCTCAATATTGTTTACTTATTTTCTTTCTCGCCTCCCAGTCTCTCAATATTGTTTACTTATTCATTTTCTTTCTCGCCCCTCAGTCTCTCAATATTGTTTACTTATTCATTTTCTTTCTCGCCCCTCAGTCTCTCAATATTGTTTACTTATTTTCTTTCTCGCCCCTCAGTCTCTCAATATTGTTTACTTATTTTCTTTCTCGCCCCTCAGTCTCTCAATATTGTTTACTTATTTTCTTTCTCGCCTCCCAGTCTCTCAATATTGTTTACTTATTTTCTTTCTCGCCTCCCAGTCTCTCAATATTGTTTACTTATTCATTTTCTTTCTCGCCCCTCTGTCTCTCAATATTGTTTACTTATTTTCTTTCTCGCCTCCCAGTCTCTCAATATTGTTTACTTATTCATTTTCTTTCTCGCCCCCCAGTCTCTCAATATTGTTTACTTATTTTCTTTCTCGCCCCCCAGTCTCTCAATATTGCTTACTTATTTTCTTTCTCGCCCCTCAGTCTCTCAATATTGTTTACTTATTTTCTTTCTCGCCCCCCAGTCTCTCAATATTGTTTACTTATTCATTTTCTTTCTCGCCCCCCAGTCTCTCAATATTGTTTACTTATTTTCTTTCTCGCCCCTCAGTCTCTCAATATTGTTTACTTATTTTCTTTCTCGCCCCCCAGTCTCTCAATATTGTTTACTTATTCATTTTCTTTCTCGCCCCCCAGTCTCTCAATATTGTTTACTTATTTTCTTTCTCGCCTCCCAGTCTCTCAATATTGTTTACTTATTTTCTTTCTCGCCTCCCAGTCTCTCAATATTGTTTACTTATTCATTTTCTTTCTCGCCCCCCAGTCTCTCAATATTGTTTACTTATTTTCTTTCTCGCCCCCCAGTCTCTCAATATTGTTTACTTATTTTCTTTCTCGCCCCTCAGTCTCTCAATATTGTTTACTTATTTTCTTTCTCGCCTCCCAGTCTCTCAATATTGTTTACTTATTTTCTTTCTCGCCCCTCAGTCTCTCAATATTGTTTACTTATTCATTTTCTTTCTCGCCTCCCAGTCTCTCAATATTGTTTACTTATTTTCTTTCTCGCCCCTCAGTCTCTCAATATTGTTTACTTATTCATTTTCTTTCTCGCCCCCCAGTCTCTCAATATTGTTTACTTATTTTCTTTCTCGCCTCCCAGTCTCTCAATATTGTTTACTTATTTTCTTTCTCGCCTCCCAGTCTCTCAATATTGTTTACTTATTCATTTTCTTTCTCGCCCCCCAGTCTCTCAATATTGTTTACTTATTTTCTTTCTCGCCCCCCAGTCTCTCAATATTGTTTACTTATTTTCTTTCTCGCCCCTCAGTCTCTCAATATTGTTTACTTATTTTCTTTCTCGCCTCCCAGTCTCTCAATATTGTTTACTTATTCATTTTCTTTCTCGCCCCCCAGTCTCTCAATATTGTTTACTTATTTTCTTTCTCGCCCCCCAGTCTCTCAATATTGTTTACTTATTTTCTTTCTCGCCCCTCAGTCTCTCAATATTGTTTACTTATTTTCTTTCTCGCCTCCCAGTCTCTCAATATTGTTTACTTATTTTCTTTCTCGCCCCTCAGTCTCTCAATATTGTTTACTTATTCATTTTCTTTCTCGCCCCTCTGTCTCTCAATATTGTTTACTTATTTTCTTTCTCGCCCCCCAGTCTCTCAATATTGTTTACTTATTCATTTTCTTTCTCGCCCCCCAGTCTCTCAATATTGTTTACTTATTTTCTTTCTCGCCCCTCAGTCTCTCAATATTGTTTACTTATTTTCTTTCTCGCCTCCCAGTCTCTCAATATTGTTTACTTATTTTCTTTCTCGCCCCCCAGTCTCTCAATATTGTTTACTTATTTTCTTTCTCGCCCCTCAGTCTCTCAATATTGTTTACTTATTTTCTTTCTCGCCTCCCAGTCTCTCAATATTGTTTACTTATTTTCTTTCTCGCCCCCCCCTCTCTCAATATTGTTTACTTATTTTCTTTCTCGCCCCCCAGTCTCTCAATATTGTTTACTTATTTTCTTTCTCGCCTCCCAGTCTCTCAATATTGTTTACTTATTTTCTTTCTCGCCCCCCCAGTCTCTCAATATTGTTTACTTATTTTCTTTCTCGCCCCTCAGTCTCTCAATATTGTTTACTTATTTTCTTTCTCGCCCCCCAGTCTCTCAATATTGTTTACTTATTTTCTTTCTCGCCCCCCAGTCTCTCAATATTGTTTACTTATTTTCTTTCTCGCCCCTCAGTCTCTCAATATTGTTTACTTATTTTCTTTCTCGCCTCCCAGTCTCTCAATATTGTTTACTTATTTTCTTTCTCGCCCCCCAGTCTCTCAATATTGTTTACTTATTCATTTTCTTTCTCGCCCCTCTGTCTCTCAATATTGTTTACTTATTTTCTTTCTCGCCCCCCAGTCTCTCAATATTGTTTACTTATTTTCTTTCTCGCCCCCCAGTCTCTCAATATTGTTTACTTATTCATTTTCTTTCTCGCCCCTCTGTCTCTCAATATTGTTTACTTATTTTCTTTCTCGCCCCCCAGTCTCTCAATATTGTTTACTTATTCATTTTCTTTCTCGCCCCTCTGTCTCTCAATATTGTTTACTTATTCATTTTCTTTCTCGCCTCCCAGTCTCTCAATATTGTTTACTTATTTTCTTTCTCGCCCCCCAGTCTCTCAATATTGTTTACTTATTTTCTTTCTCGCCTCCCAGTCTCTCAATATTGTTTACTTATTCATTTTCTTTCTCGCCCCTCTGTCTCTCAATATTGTTTACTTATTCATTTTCTTTCTCGCCCCCCAGTCTCTCAATATTGTTTACTTATTCATTTTCTTTCTCGCCTCCCAGTCTCTCAATATTGTTTACTTATTTTCTTTCTCGCCCCCCAGTCTCTCAATATTGTTTACTTATTTTCTTTCTCGCCTCCCAGTCTCTCAATATTGTTTACTTATTCATTTTCTTTCTCGCCCCTCTGTCTCTCAATATTGTTTACTTATTTTCTTTCTCGCCCCTCTGTCTCTCAATATTGTTTACTTATTTTCTTTCTCGCCCCCCAGTCTCTCAATATTGTTTACTTATTTTCTTTCTCGCCCCTCTGTCTCTCAATATTGTTTACTTATTTTCTTTCTCGCCCCTCTGTCTCTCAATATTGTTTACTTATTTTCTTTCTCGCCCCCCAGTCTCTCAATATTGTTTACTTATTTTCTTTCTCGCCTCCCAGTCTCTCAATATTGTTTACTTATTCATTTTCTTTCTCGCCCCTCTGTCTCTCAATATTGTTTACTTATTTTCTTTCTCGCCCCTCTGTCTCTCAATATTGTTTACTTATTTTCTTTCTCGCCCCCCAGTCTCTCAATATTGTTTACTTATTCATTTTCTTTCTCGCCCCTCTGTCTCTCAATATTGTTTACTTATTTTCTTTCTCGCCCATCTGTCTCTCAATATTGTTTACTTATTTTCTTTCTCGCCCCCCAGTCTCTCAATATTGTTTACTTATTCATTTTCTTTCTCGCCCCTCTGTCTCTCAATATTGTTTACTTATTTTCTTTCTCGCCCCTCAGTCTCTCAATATTGTTTACTTATTTTCTTTCTCGCCTCCCAGTCTCTCAATATTGTTTACTTATTTTCTTTCTCGCCCCTCAGTCTCTCAATATTGTTTACTTATTTTCTTTCTCGCCCCTCTGTCTCTCAATATTGTTTACTTATTTTCTTTCTCGCCTCCCAGTCTCTCAATATTGTTTACTTATTTTCTTTCTCGCCTCCCAGTCTCTCAATATTGTTTACTTATTCATTTTCTTTCTCGCCCCTCTGTCTCTCAATATTGTTTACTTATTTTCTTTCTCGCCCCTCTGTCTCTCAATATTGTTTACTTATTTTCTTTCTCGCCCCCCAGTCTCTCAATATTGTTTACTTATTTTCTTTCTCGCCCCTCTGTCTCTCAATATTGTTTACTTATTCATTTTCTTTCTCGCCCCTCAGTCTCTCAACATTGTTTACATATGAATTTTCTTTCTTGCTCCTTACGGAGCACAGGGTCACTACTACATCTCACTTCTTACAGACAGCCAGCGTTAACGCAGACGCCCTTGCTGTGTGGAGTCTATCAAAGAAATTTCATATTAAACTGGTTCTTCTTATATTCCATTACTTTTCAAACCCTCGTTTTAATGTGTGAATCAAATAGTAACCTATCAAGAACAGATATCTTTGTTGTGTTCACAGTCTAATGATTGGCTCCGCAATCATATTTGAATGCTAAAATTGGCTGGAATTAGGTATGAAACGTAAGGACTAGACGAGATTGACGTATGAGAGGATGCATCCGGCGTGCATACAACCAGCACGCTACAGAAACAGTTAGCATTCATACCCTTTGACATTAGCGGAGAGAGACTGAGCACATCTTGGTCTGCTCGGAGTGCAATGATGTCGATTTTAATCAACAATAACAATTAATATACAAGTTGATTGCAAAATTACTTCGTATTCTTAAATTATTATTTCTCCAGTCCTATCCAACTAAGTTATATGAAACTAATGTCAAAGTCAATTAACTGACAATTATTTTCATAAATTGTAATGTCAAATAACATTTCAGTTCAGCGTGAAGTGTGGTTTGTTCAATATATGATTTTATGGCGAGCAGTTATTTCTGCTGTCTCCTGTTACGTCTGTTTATTAGCCTCTTAGATTTTATTTTATTTTGTTTCTGCGAGTAATAATTAAAAAAAAAGATATATTAAACACCAAACGTTTTTGTCAAATGGCACTTACTGCACATTGTTGTTACATTTGTTGAATAGATATCACTGTCACAAGATGGATGTAGGAGCGACCTCTTTCAGATATCTCTTTCACTACGGCAGTAATCAGTTACATTTTTGTACTGATTTTATTTGCGTGATTTTCCATTGTCGCACCCTTTTCTTTATGTTTGCTATGTAGCAGAGAGTTTGTTTGTTCAAAGATTTGACACTCCTTGTTGATGATAAACACATCACATTTGCAAGGAACGGCTGAGGTAATATTGAACGTCAGGCAAGTTGGTAATTCTTGTGTATCAAAGCTTGGCTGCTACAGATTAGCCCTACAGTCGCCAGCGTGTTTGCTTAAATTGCTGATAAAGGCCACAGTGCGGGACAGATACCGAGATTACCCGTCTGCTAATAGATTACTTTCTGATAAAGTAATAAATTGTTACATCTGAAACACATTTGTCGTATGAGTTTACAGATGTGTTGGTGAGTTCGCCTGCCAGGGCATCGGATATTTTCATACCATATACAGAAGAGTTGACCTCTGCATTTTGTTCAAAATTGCTCCATGTCAGGAATATTTTTAAAAAAAATCTACACTCCCTTCTTCCCCTTCTTCTCTTCTTCCTCCTCCTTCCTCTTCTTTCACCACTACTTTCTTCTCTCACCCCGTCTCTCAGGAATATTTTTAAATCACTTCTCCCCCCCCCCCACCCCCCCCCCCCCCCCCCCCCCCCGCAACTAGCATGTTTGAAATGATTGGAGCTTTTGCCTAGCTTCATAAATAAAACATGGCGGGGGAGGATAGTGAATATAACCTGACGCTTCGGTCAGTCAAATTTACCGTAAAGATCGCTTGCCAAGACACCAAACTTGCCAGAAGTTAGAATTCAGAATTCCATTTTATCAGGCCGAACAACTTTTATTGGAGAATCTTGACGGACTTACCAAATAGCCCAGGAAATCTCTATCATTTTAAATAAGGACAACCGGAATATATGAGGAAACTGAACACGGAGTCAGAGAGGGAAGTAAAAGTTAAAATTAAGGACCCAAGTACACGTGTAAAAAGGCGTCGGTTAGGCCTTAACTTCATTCATCTGAGCAAAAAGTCTGTGAGCCAGGATTGGCGTAAGTTGTCGTTTTACATTCTATATTTTCATTACTAACATGTTAACTAATATGTATATATTACAATGTGAATATTAAAATGTGAAAATCGCTAGTGGATGTCTCAGTCATTTGAGGCTGGCAACCTCAGCGCATAGAATGATTTCTTGAACCACCATTGCACGGGCTGGTGACAGCTTTATTACTAGTCTCTTAAAGAGAGCTAAAAAGCATAAGTAAGTCCCAAGTTCCATATGGAGCAGGGAGGGAAAGATGAAAGAAATATGTACATTTTAATTATAATTCTTGCAGTTTCAAACCAGTGTAAATTTCCATGTTAACATATTGACTTTAAAATTAATGGAAGTTTCAAACTCTTCAAATCAGTCTAAACACAGATGTAAACATATTCTATATGTACTATTACCCTTTTCATTTAAATGTAAAGTGACTATAAAAGCTATTCACTTTAAATGTAAAGGAGTTTTCTCTCGTGTGATTAAGTTTAATTCAAACCTAGGGTAAATTCTGAGATAAATGGGTCGGTGGAATACGAATAGGGGACACATAAGTCTGTGTCGGGAAACGCAATGCTCAAAAGAGCGTTTCGTTTCTATTCTTTTATCACAGTTGTTGTTGGTGGTGCTAGTTGAAGGGTACTATCTCTGGAACAAGAAGGGAACAGTGGCCTAAGCTTTTAAGACGAGGGACCAACTTTGTAGTCTCTCCCTGACACTCCTGGGAACGAGCTGCAGCCTACAACCTTGACCAGCGACGAGCATGAGCAATGTAAAAAGAACCAACCCAGCGGAAGTAGAAACAACCACTGGCAGCTAAGTGCAATATATAAGATGCCAAAGTGAACTTTTAAGAAAAAATTCTATCATCCTCCAAGGATGAATACTTTCTTTTAAGCTATTCAATTTTTGTAAACTCTTAAAACTGAAGTGATTATTAAATTTTGTTATTTTTAATTATACAAATTTAACTTCGATTTAATCATTTTAAAGTTACTGCATGTTTGTCTCAGTCAATTTACTACGCACACTCTAAACAGATCTATACCAGAATAATAAGAATTCCACTGAGTAAATCAGAGGTGGGGCTTGAACGAGATAAGATTAATCATTGCATAATTCTTCACAAAAGTTGTCGGCAGATTCTAGAATTAACATGCTCAGCCAATGCAGTATTGTTTTCGATTATCTGAATACCTTGTGAACACTCAATTGAGATAGAAGCGTCATTATCCTTCTTTTTACAAATCTGCCAAGAGTAATCTATTGCGAAGGTAGACACCTTTGAAGCCTATATTCGATACTCTTGAGTTTTAGCCACTTTTGGACCACTACTGAAAAGCAAGGAAGGCAATACCGTCACAATCCCCTAGATACAAGCAAGGATAGAAAAACTGACAAATAGTGAGTGACTTTTCTCATCTCATACTCTACATCATCTACAATTCGGTGTAGAGTTATCCCTGGAGCGCAATGGCTTCAGAGGGAACGTGCAATCAAATATTAAGACAAACAGAAGATTTCTCTGTTGTGTCCGAACTTGCCACCCAGATTGCATTATATCGCTATGAAACATTTGATCCCTTCTGCTTCATTTCCAGCTCTTCAAATGGGGCTAACATTCCTTTTTTATCGAAAGGTATTTATAGAGGTTTGACCTAAATAAGGCTATAATTTCCTCGTTTCCCCGAAGGTGTAGAGGATTGCCGGAGTGAGCACCAGCCAAACAGATACATCACCCTGTCTCGGAGGGCCTGTAGTCGGGAACACAACACACTGTCTCACAGTTGTTCGCCTGCACCGCGAGTGACTTTTCAATCACCCTATATATTCATAAATGATGGGTGCTACGTAGGGTGAAGTACCTCAAGGATTGGCGCGGATGTCTGCTTGGTGTGTCGTGATACCTAGCAGAATCACCACATAATTTATATACAATCATGCTATGGTAAAATATTGAGAAATAATCTCACGCGTATAATTTTACAAATAATAAGTTGAGATATCATCATCCACCAACCCATCACACACATATTAGAAAGCATTGTCTTATGATTTCAGAGAATTTTAAATTATTTGAGGATTTTAAAATATTTTCTATACGCACCTACTTAAATAAAATAGTGTATCAAGGCATTTTAAAGGGCTCTTAAGTGTGCTGTGAAGTCTAAAAGATTGAGGAGCATTGATCTACAGAGTGCAGTGAAAAAAGTTGAGGAACACTACTCTAATATAACTTTTTGGCTGTAATAGATTAGACTTGTCCAGCAACAATTGTTAGCTGGACCAACACAGCTAATGAGTATCACCACGTTTGCTTATTAACTGTTAGTCTCTTTAGTACAACGACTGGTAGATTTGTCTATTCTCCATGTTACCAATCTATTTCTTTCCTGTTTTCGTTGTCTTCTATTAAAATTACCAATATGAAACTGATGACAAGAACCAGACAATTGCCAATAGAACAAAATGTGATAATTTGTCGTTGGCGATGGATAGGACACACACTAAAGAAAGATGTTGATAGCTTTAAAAGACAGTCCCTGTTTTTGGAATCCAGAGATTAAGAGAGGAAGAGAGAAATTGAAAAACACATAGAGAAGAGAGCTGAAGGCAGAAATGACAGGGATAAGGAAGACATGAAAATCCATAGAGCTGTTGTCACAGAGTAGGAGAACTTGACATAAGTTGTTTGAAGACCTATTGAGCTGTTGTCACAGAGTAGGAGAACTTGACATAAGTTGTTTGAAGACCTATTGAGCTGTTGTCACAGAGTATGAGAACTTCACATAAGTTGTTTGAAGACCTATTGAGCTGTTGTCACAGAGTAGGAGAACTTGACATAAGTTGTTTGAAAACCTATTGAGCTGTTGTCACAGAGTAGGAGAACTTGACATAAGTTGTTTGAAGACCTATTGAGCTGTTGTCACAGAGTAGGAGAACTTGACATAAGTTGTTTGAAGACCTATTGAGCTGTTGTCACAGAGTAGGAGAACTTGACATAAGTTGTTTGAAGACCTATTGAGCTGTTGTCACAGAGTAGGAGAAATTGACATAAGTTGTTTGAAGACCTATTGAGCTGTTGTCACAGAGTAGGAGAAATTGACATAAGTTGTTTGAAGACATACTGAGCTGTTGTCACAGAGTATGAGAACTTGACATAAGTTGTTTGAAGACCTATTGAGCTGTTGTCACAGAGTATGAGAACTTGACATAAGTTGTTTGAAAACCTATTGAGCTGTTGTCACAGAGTAGGAGAACTTGACATAAGTTGTTTGAAGACCTATTGAGCTGTTGTCACAGAGTATGAGAACTTGACATAAGTTGGTTGAAGACCCATGCTCCTCGCGAAGCTGAAGGCCAGTGAATGTCTTATTTTTGTCTGGTACTGTGCCTTGAAGGGAAAACGTAATGTACCTAAAGAGTGAAAAAAGACGAAAAAAAAATTAGGCTAATTATGTATACATCTGGAATGCATTTGTGTATCATGGACTTGAGACTCGATGGGTTCACAGAACGGGTCACGTCTGTTGAGGTATGTGCAAGAGGTCTAGTGGCTGCCTCACCGTAGGATCTAAGGAAACTATTGGGAAGGGCAGTCAAAAACAAGGGCACTTAAGAGGCCCAGTGAAACTGCGGAAAGGCATCCTGTTGGCTGTGGAACAACTGTGACCGGGTGTTCAACATAGACGTTCTAGCCGTCTCGTGAATCGTAAATTGTCCTACACTCTTTTTCCCTTCTAATGATGTTCAATTGCAATGTGATACTCTGTCTTAACTCAGACGAACAACGCCTGACGTAGATTACTGAATCTAAGGCTGATGCGTTTTCAAGACTTTATTCTGAGTCCCTTGAACGAACATATTTACAGTAATAATAATAATAGCCCCTTCAGTCATAACTGACTATGGGAATGCACCCCTGTGGTGACAGCCCTCAGCTGCTTATTTTCCTGGTGTTCCTTTCGACGTTTTCTCCCCTCCTCTGCTTGTTGTGTGAGCCTCTCTTCGCCCAAGCTGAGGTGGCGCCGTAAATAGCATCGCCACTTGGTGCGATCGGCAGCTTCATCCTCCCATGTTGCTGGATCCATGTCCAGTGCCCTCATATCTCTCTTGCACACATCTTTAAACCTCAGCTGTGGTCGCCCAACTGTTCTCTTGCCATCTGCTAATTGTCCGTAGAAGATATCTTTTGGGATGCGACCATCTTCCATGCGGCGAACATGGCCAAGCCAGCGAAGTCTGCGCTGTCTAAGCAGTGTATACATACTTTGAAGGCCAGCACGTGACAACACCTCGACATTTGTCACTTTATCTTTCCACGAAATGCCGAGGATGCGGCGTAGACACAGTAAATGGAAGGTATTGAGCCTTCTTTCTTGCTTAGCATAGGTCGTCCAGGTCTCGCTGCCATATAGGAGTGTGCTGGTGACACAGGCATTATATACCGCAGCTTTGGTCTTCATTGTGAGTTTGGAGTTTCCCCAAACACGCGATGTGAGGCGGGCAAAGGTAGCTGCAGCTTTGCCAATGCGGCTGTCGATTTCTGTATCCAGTGAGAGTTTGTCATTGATGGTAGACCCTAGGTATGTGAAGTGGTGCACCACTGCCAATTCATAGTTATCGATAGTGATAACTGGTGCAGCACCCGCATCCTGACTCAGCACATTCGTTTTCTTTAGACTTATTGTGAGGCCAAAGTCCTTGCATGTTTTAGTGAAGCGATTCATCAAGTTCTGAAGCTCCTGTTGGTTTTTGAGTGACGACTGCAGCATCATCAGCGAACAACAAGTCTCTTATAGTGACCCTTCTGATTTTTGTTTTTGCCTTCAGCCTTGAAAGATTAAACAGACGGCCATCTGACCTAGTGTGAAGGCATATTCCTTCAGTTGCATCTCTGAATGCATGTTTCAAGAGTAAGGCAAAGAAGATCCCGAAGAGGGTCGGAGCCAGAGCACAGCCTTGTTTAACGCCACTTCGTATGTCGAAGGGCTGTGATGTGCTTCCAGCATATTGGACTGTTCCCTTCATGTCGTCATGGAATGACTTTATCATTTCCAGCATTTTAGAAGGGCAGCCTATTTTCAGGAGTCCATCCCTACTAACCAGGTCAAATGCTTTTGTGAGATCTATAAAGGCGACATATAAAGGCCTTTTCTGCTCTCTTGATTTTTCCTGAAGCTGGCGGACAGAGAAGATCATGTCTGTTGTTGATCTACCAGCTCGGAATCCACACCGTGACTCTGGATATATGCGCTCAGCTAACTTGTGTAGTCGCATTAAGACGACTTTGGCAAAAACCTTACCAACAATACTAAGAAGAGAGATGCCTCTGTAGTTATTGCAATCACTTCTGTCTCCTTTATTTTTATGCAGTGTTACAATCTTGGCATCTCGCATGTCTTGAAGAATAGTTGTCTCTTCCCAGCACTGGCACAGCATCCTATGCAGGGGATGTAATAGCGTGCTCTTACAGCATTTGATTAAATCAGGAGGAATCCCATCACTGCCTGGTGCTTTGCCAGAGGCCAAGCTATCAATGGCCTTGCTGAGTTCCTCTAATGTTGGTTCGGCATCCAGCTCATCCATAGTTGGCAGACATTTGACAGCATCAAGGGCTACAGGCGTAACGATATTTTCTCTAGCATAAAACTCAGAGTAGTGCTCGACCCACCTCTCCATCTGCTTACCCTTATCGGTTAGCTTCTCTCCGCTGATAGTTTTTAGCGGTGCCGTCTTACTTTTATGGGGGCCAAGTGCTTTCTTTATACCGTCATACATTTGTATAATGTTGCCTGTTTGCGCTGCGATCTGGATGCTCTCACTGAGCTGGAGCCAATAGTCATTCATTCATTGCACTGCGCTTAGCTTCAATGACAGGTGCCATCACATCTGATGAAGCATCAAACCAGTCATTTGACTTTGCCGTTTTCCTACCAAAAGTGGCAAGTGCAGTACTTTGAATGGTGTTCCGTAGATGCTCCCAGTTCTCTGTAATAGTATCACCATGCTGAGGGCTGCTGAGCACTTTCTTGAAGGTCACAGTAAATTGAGCGATCATGACAGGGTCTGACATCTTGCTGGTATCAATGCGTGCTTTCCCTTCATGTCTGACACGATAGAGTTTTCTTGGTTGTGCTCTGATTTTGCAGCAAACCAAGGAGTGATCTGTATCACAGTCTGCACTATGGTACGAGCGCGTGGAGAGCACAGACCTGAGAAGTGGCCTTCTGACGAGAATCAGGTCCATTTGGTGCCAGTGCTTGGATCGTGGGTGTCTCCATATTTACAGTAATCTGGTAATAATACAAATGCAACGGACCTTTAATTCTTTGTCCATCTTTACGAGTCATGATTTTCTTCTCTGACTTCTAGTCTTCATCAGTTAACATCAAAAATTATATCTACTTGACTAGCTCTTCATTTCTGTAGAACAGGGCAACCACTGGGGAATGTTCTTTTATCAGTTTATAAGTTCTTGTTCTATAAAAATGTCTTTCTCTACACTCTCGTCAATCAGCTACACGTTGTTCCCTAAGTTTTGCAATGAATTAACATGTAATGTCTAATTAACCATCATCATCCTACACCTCAACAAGGAGCAAATGCTTTCAACAAAAACTTGTGCCAAGTCTTGCTGTCACGTGACATAGGTCTTCAACAAACTTATGCCAAGTCTTGCTGTCACGTGACATAGGTCTTCAACAAACTTATGCCAAGTCTTCCTGTCACGTGCCATAGGTCTTCAACAAACTTATGCCAAGTCTTCCTGTCACGTGACATCGGTCTTCAACAAACTTATGCCAAGTCTTCCTGTCACGTGACATAGGTCTTCAACAAACCTATGCCAAGTCTTCCTGTCACGTGACATAGGTCTTCAACAAACTTATGCCAAGTCTTGCTGTCACGTGCCATCCCCTCAAGATCTGTCCACGTGTTCTTTATCCCTTTCATGGCTGTCTCCAGTTCTCATCTCCACGTGTTCTTTGGTCTCCCTCCAACCTCCTCACCCTGGGGACCCTAGAACAAGAACAGTCTGGCAATGTCATCAACAGGTTTCCTCAATCGTGCATTAATTGACTCCTGTTATTATTTCAGTCATTGTGGTGTTTATGTATGCACGAGTCATCACATTCACTACAGCATAACCATCAGCTGACACCACCACCCCTGATAGTTTTGCTTGGTCTGAGGCTCCAGGCAAGTTTTGTCACGCCCTAAAATAAGCAATCATTCATGCCACACATCTAACAAATATTGATCCAAACGTGCTAGTCAAGTTCGCAACGTGATTTCCGTGTCAAACACACACATAGACACGCGCGCGCGCACACACACACACATATAGTAAGTAATTTTAAGGGGAGAAGAGGGTGTTGATGATGAACCGTAAAAGGCAAAGAAAAGATCGCGTTCCCATTTTAAAAAAATAATAATAATAAAATGTTGCCTCCTTTTGGTGAAGCGCGCACAGTTCAACCTAGTCACCAGGTCCGTCGGTTATATTAGGGCGCATGTTCAAATATTAAAGACCATGCGATCAGGAATAAGTATCTTCATGTTCCCATCTCATGCAGTTCACGAATGCATTTTAGTAGCGAGCTCGAGAGTTTTCATTGGGAATACGGAAAAAGTACCTTTGATCCCGTGGACACCGCGATTTTAAATGTGGGCGGGAGAGGTCTAGTCAGAAATTTCCCTAGTTTAAAAAAAGTCTTCCCCCCACGCCCCCGCAGTCGCATAAAGATCTACCAGATATACAACTGGGATCTACCAGTAGATTGGGATCGATTAGTTGCCGACCCCTGGCTTAAGAAATTCTGTAAAACAAATTGTTTCAGAAACCACGGCTGCAGCAGTACGTCAAAATACTATGACGCAGCCTTCCTGTAAGGGAGCCATAAACGTTAATTGTCCCATGCTGCACGAGGAGCGAGAAGTTGAATGGGGATAAAGATCTATAGTTTTGACATTTGGATCAGTCTGTTTTCTCATATAGTTTATCATTAGTTTTCTCATATAGTTTATCATTAGTTTTCTCATATAGTTTATCATTAGTTTTCTCATATAGTTTATAATTAGTTTTCTCATATAGTTTATCATTAGTTTTCTCATATAGTTTATCATTAACTCTCTCTTTCATTCATAAGATATTCTTGTCAGTTTTTCCATTCTGAATAACGCATCCACAGCGATGCATGGAAACCACGTACACGTTCACAGCTGAGTTATAAATTCACATTTTTACCCGCCTACTTAGAGAAAGACAATTCGTAACATTTTGACTTGCATGTTATAGTATGGATTGTGTACCCTTAGAAATTCATCTGGAAATTTTTGCTTTGTTGGATTCTAATATTTTAAGGTTTGATGTTAAAAAGCGAAATTCTGGGTCCCATTTCTGGTTACGTAATATTTCCGGAACGGTCTGAAAAGGGTTGAGTACTTTAGCAATAATTGCTAAACTTTTTAATGAAATATTTTACTCTAAAGCATAAGCCTGAAGTGTAGAAAGAAACTGAAAAAAGTGACATACAAAATTATCTCTTTTTTTTCTCTCTTTTAGGTGTGAAGGATACTGCCGTTGTGAGGTCAAACGTTTACGTTAACTTATCCTTACAGTCTGAGCCGTCGATGTCCCGTGCCTAATCTATACCTTAACTAACTGTGTTGATTCTTCGTTGGAGCGCTCTTGTTTTCT
>JAMPIV010020172.1:0-76836 GCA_024509875.1 Oreohelix idahoensis | reverse complement strand
ATAAATATATCATGAGGACAGACAAGCAATGATGCAACTAAAGGGTACAAACAATGTCAAGACGCAAACAAGACATTTTCACAATTAAAAATGAATTTATGAACTAAATAAAATAAGCGGAAATGTCACAGACCAAATGAAAGGTCATGGTCTGACCTGAGGTCAACTGAATATTCAAGGTACACACAAAAAAAAATGACTGCGAAAAATGATGACGTCACAGGACTCATAACGGACGAAAATTTAATAATCATAAAATAAATGATAGTCAGAGGAGAATGGACGAAATAGTGACGAACATGGTACAGAACTGAACAAAATTATTAACTAAATACGAATAGAATACACCAATTATCTACGGGACAGTACAGCTAACGCAAATTGTCAAACGGTAGCAGATTTGGACAGACTGTCCAATGGCAACCTCAATGGGCTTCCAAAAATGCAATCGTTTAAGTTCCCTAAGAACGACTGAAATCTAGGTGGTCAGCTGTTCGCGACATTCCCAGAGATTTCAGTTCCCTCTCCAACCGGCCCACGAATTAACAACAAATACATACGATGGAAAACAAATTTAACATATATACATGAAAATACATAGACATGCCTAATCAAAGCGAAATGGACTCAGTATTACGGTTTTGCAATGACGACAATTTAAAAAAGCAGCTAGACTTATCTTTCCCGTTGCTTCGGTCAGTGCTATAGGTCGTCAACAGCTAGGCTAATGCCCTTGACTGCCTGCTCCTGTAGTCCATTTCTTGTGTCTGCTTCAAATGACTTATTTTTTCCTTGGTTAGGCTTAAAAGAACGACTTCAGTTTTTTCTCCGATAGTTTCACCTACACGAATTTCAGTGACGTCGCGTTGTTAGGCATTAGACTGAGTACTGCGTCATAGGTCATAATTCAGCACATCATGTGATCGTAACTTGATCGTAAACATTTCATTCGAAAGTCATTCAGAAATTTTTTTGTCGATCCCCAGACACCGGACACCACTGTTGCAAGTGGAAGTGGTCTGTTGCAAGGCGTGGTTTGGTTAGCTCTGAACAATGTTCCATATAATGTCAATAAAGTAATTATAAATTCTGGCCATTGTTTTATCTTCTTGATATTCTTGAGTGATCGTGTATCGTGCCTTCTATGTAAGATTACGCGAATGCAGGGGTGGAAGATTCTGAACAATAATTGAACCTTGGAATACGATTGATGTGACAAGTCGGTTCCATTGAGTCCACAATTATTTAATACAGATTACACGTCAAGACGATTCATGCATGTTGATCACAAAGGTACATATTATAACTTGAAAATATATGGCATAGATATGTAGATATCCTATCAGTCCTTGTCCAATAATCAAATTACTGTATGCAGATTGTCATAGCTGTATGCACGCGCGGTTGGGGTTTCCAACGGCCGACAGTGAGTCTATGAGTCTGGCAAAATCAAATACTATGGACTGTAATTCATCCTTCCTTAATTTTCACTTCGTACTGACCTTTAATCATTTCAAATCTTCGTAATAGCAATGGACTGACCCATGTCCGTACTTGCATAAAATATATCTGTATGGCAATACCATGCCCAACATTGGAAGGAGAGTCAGACGCGTCTTAACAGCTTGACGGTCAATGTGAAAAGGGTAGCGTTTCTTAGTTACCGACTGTGTCCTAAACAACTCTATACACGTCATAATCGATCGTGTCTAAAGCGTTCAAAATTGAAACCTCTATCGCAATATATTAAATGCCTTAACCTTTTACAATTGCACGTCTGGTAACCTTTAGCAGACGGCGTTAATATCATATACCGTAACAGTAAGACAATGGAGAGGATGATCAACAGAAGATTGAAATGGTACTTGGAATCCGAGAAAATTTTAGTGCCAGAACAAGCAGGGTTTAGAGAGTGCAGCAGCACAGAAGACCAAATCACATACCTGTCACAGATCGTTGAAGATGCCTTCCAAGAAAAGAGAAAAGTCTTTACCCTATGGATAGATCTCCAAAAAGCTTTTGACAAAGTATGGAAAGACGGGTTAATAGTAAAACTGCAAAGGAACGGAATCAAGGGTAATATGAGAAAATGGATCCAGTCGTTCCTACACAATCGGAAAGCAAGAGTCACTATGGAAGGTCACAACAGCAAGAAAATCCTCCTAAAACATGGAGTTCCTCAAGGCTCAGTATTGTCTCCCACCCTGTTCCTTGTATTCATCAATGACCTCATCCACGATCTGCCACAAGGTGTGAGAGCTGCCCTATACGCTGACGACTTGGTGGTGTGGTGTGTAGAAAGGACATCTAACTATCGCTAATAAGCGAATACAAAGGGCAGCAGACAACATAGCAGCATGGGCAGAGAAATGGATGGTGCAGATCAACGCTGAAAAATCATCAACAACATTTTTCACGCTCTCCAACAAAGACAAAGCAGGAGAGATACGACTTGGAAATATACATGTCCAAACAGATGAGGAACCGGTGTACTTGGGCATTACATTAGATAAGAGAATGACATGGAGGCACCACATCGAGAGAACAGAGGCTAAAGCGAGAAGAAGAAACTTTCCATACTGAGGAAAATAGCTGGATCAAGTTGGGGAGCTAACGAAACAACACTAAAGAAAGTGTATACAGGTGCAATAAGACCTATATTAGAGTACGGATCAGCAGCATGGTCTACAGCAGCCAAATCACACCTACAAGCCTTAGATAAAGTACAAAATCAAGCGCTTCGGTTGATCACGGGTGCCATGAAGACCACACCAATAAATGAAATGGAAAAAATCACAGGCATTCCACCTTTATTATACAGACGAGACACTAAGACCCTGATCCAAGCAGAAAAGTACAAGAACATGCCTGCACATCCAATGAAAACTAGATTTGGAGATTTAGCCAGTGGGAGGTTGAAGAGAAGCAGTTTTGTGCATCGGTCCAAAAAACTAATTAGAACATACAAGGATGAACTACCAGACATCACTAAGGAAATAACTCCCACACTCCTCCCAACCCCATGGGAACAACATCAAAATTTCAGTATTAAGACCTCCATAACTACCACCTGCCCCATGGGAGAGCTAAATACTCTCCAAAGGAAAATAGCAGCATGTGACATGATTGAAGAACTATACCCCAGAGAAGCATGGATCCAAGTATATACTGATGGATCTGCAACCAGAGCAGTGAAGAACGGAGGCGCAGGAGTTTATGTGGTCTATCCAGACAAAGAAAATGAATCCACCTGTTCACCTACTGGAATATTCTGTTCAAACTATGCTGCTGAAGTACAGGCCATAAGCATTTCTGCAGGAATAATAAATAACACAATAAGCCAATGTCAGCAGGTTGTATTCCTTACCGATGCAATGTCAGTTCTGCAAGCCCTCAACAGTGATAAACTGCCAGAATTAAACAAAGTCCTATGCGAAGTAAATATCAAAAGAAGGGTAGTGCTACAGTGGATACCATCACACTGTGGCATACCAGGAAATGAGAGAGCAGATATGTTAGCAAAAGAGGGAGCAACACAGGAACAAAAAGAACAAACAATCACATTCCAGGAAAAGAAGACCCTTATCAAGGCCATCAGGAAAATTGATCAACAAAGAGACAACTATCAATATCTTGATCGAGCAAAACAGGTGATCCTGTTCCGTATGAGAACAGGACATAACAGACTGAACAGTCACTTATACAGACTGAGATTGGTCCCATCACCCCTATGTACGTGTGGACAGGCAGCACAGACAGCCGAACACATCCTGCAAGACAGCCACATGCTTAGTCAATTGCGAACTGAACATTGGCCCACAGAGACGCACATCCACACAAAGCTGTTTGGGAGTCTTGAAGAACTTTCAACCACAGCAACATACATCCAGAAAACCGGACTTCTTGTGTAGACATTTCTAAACAACAGCGAACGAGAAGAAGAAGAAGAAGAAGACTTCAGAACTAATTTATACTTTATTTCTACACTGAGCACAATACATAACAAACCTGAGTTCAGAGCGTTAGGCCAACTGTCAGCTTCATCTGAAATACTTTACACCAGTATATTCCTCCTTAATGGTTACTACGCCTCTGCAATTCCAGCATTATTTCTTTCTAGTCAATAATCTAGGTGTCAGTGTACTGCTTGGCAATTCCATGTAGTTTTACTTTCCTCCGACACCTTCTGTTCAGGCTGGAGCACTATAGGCTTTACCTCATGTTCGTTACTGAACCACACATATATACAGACATAAGTATCAATTTACATTCAATTTTCATTAAAAGATGTCAAATATTTCAAGCTTACCACAATTCATGGAAATATTACACAGTGACGTTGAATGGCAATGAATATAGCACAACTTCGATCTGCCGATGTCCCAGGCTTTTATTTAGAAAAAATATACCCTGGTGCTCAACGCACTGTTTCTTAGTAGGTTTATTACAAGATGTGGCCCGGAACAGACGCCCTGAATTGAGTATATTCGCAGCTCTAACCAATCATGCCATGTCTACCCAATCGTTTGAAAAAAAGTACTCCTACTCCCGTTTCCCTTGACAACGAAAGATAGTATTTATAGTCCGACTAATCGTGTTTAGCCTTACATTTATTGCGCTCCAATCAAATAGGAGGTAACATGTCAGCCTATTTCCCGTACAATGGTGGGGTGAAATTCTGCCACTGAGCGATTCTGAATTTGGTGTTGTCTGACACCCTCACTATTTCCTTTTGGCTATAATTTGTTAATTCCTAGACTATTTGCGTAACGTTTAACATATTATTTGTCAGCAAGTCCTAAGGAACCCAAATATATATATTTAATAGAGCTAAGTGGCTGCGTTCAAAATATGCACTTCTACCTCCTGTTTACTCCGAATACGAGGTGTTGTCTGGGTACTGTAATGTTTTCAAACGTAAACCAGTATAATGTCATAATTCCCAATAAGCGTTTTTCAGGATTTAAAAACCTAACTCTGGTATGGGTAGTGTTTTTTATCACTGACGATTTGAAAAAAAAGCCAGTGCTTGTGGCCTTACACGCGTGATGGCAGCAATTGTGTATCGCGCGACGCGTGTTAGTATTGCCTGTGTCCCTGCTTTCTGCCTCTCCCTTTCGTTATATCTTTTAGTTCATCTGTCTTTTGTTTTTGGTAACATAGTGTAGAAAAAGACATGAATGGAATTTTAAATCTAGGTCAACTGCGTATCTCAAGGTTTTTCTTAGAAATGGAGTACACTTTTTAGTGTGTTTGGGAAACGCGTGTATGTTGCAGAAGGCTTTACTATCAACGTGAAACGTTACAATTTGCAGACGCAGGAGAACACAAGGGGGATTTCGAGTACAGTCATTGTGACAGCGCTGTTCTTTACCATTTTTCTTTCCTTTTATTAAATTATTTGTTAGGCTTTACATTTACCTGATAATTTATATATGTGGATTAGAATATTTCATGACATCTCCCCTCTTAAAACAGACATCTTATGTCAGTCCTTTATTCTATATACACATAGATAAATGTAAGTCAACTTGACTTTACTCTGCTGTTGTGCTATCCTGGTTTTATGTAGTTGGGTCCATTCAGAGTAAGCACTACTCATGAAATCTGCCTCAGACCTCTACAACCAATAATATTTTTCGGTTATGTTACTGAACAGCCGCAAGTGTGACTGCTTGTCTTAATGCTGCTTCATAACCCTTATTCACCATTTCTCTTCTCTGAGTCTGCGCAATGACATGTCCAGAGAACATTAGATTTTCCTCAAAATGTACGTTATGAGGAGATAACATATACCTGGTGATAGCAGAGTTTTCGTAGTGGCTCCTATAATCTTCTTATTAACCTGTATGAAACATTCGGAATATCCTCAATCAAAGAGGCAACTCAGGGATTCATTACGTTCCTCCGAAATGTTTACATCCAACAAGTTTGTCTGATCTCAGGTTTTACTGGAATCTGATAGTATCCTTTACTCAGATCCACCCTTGAGAAACATTTACCTTTAATTAGTCTGGCAAACAGCTGATTTGTATCCGGCAATGGATTCACCTGTCCTTCTGTAATAGCATTCAGTCTCCTGTAATCTATACAGAGTCTAGAGTCTATGTTCTTCAGAGGGTTTCCTTAAGAGTACAACACCGGAACTATACGAAGATTCACTGTGTGAAATAATTCCTTCCTTCAACAAATAGTCTATCTCTTCCTTCAAAGCTTTCTCCTTAGCAAACGGAATCGAATATGGTTTCATACATACAGGTGTGGGGTCTATCAGTTTCATATCATATTCCAATAGGTTTGTATGCCCTGGTCGGTCTGTTAACACCTCTGCATGATTCTCTAAAACCTGTTGCACTCTCTCTTTCTGAGTTTTCGTTAAATGTGTACTGATTTTCACCTGTGCCGCTGTCTCACAGGGGTGTAATGGATATTCAAATGATGAAAGTGGTTCCTTTTTCATCTCCATGGCGATAGACAAAGTCAACAAGTGTGTCTCTTCCTGATTTTCTCTTTCCAAATATTTCTTCAGGAGATTCACATGATAGATTTTTTTTCCCCGTCTTATCTATCTTATAATTGGTTCTAGACACCTTCTCTAGAACTGTATATGGCCCTTGCCATCCAATTTGTAACTTATTCTGACTACCGGGGAGAAGAAGCAGTACCTTCTCTCCCACAGCCAAATTTCTGTCTTTAGCTTTCCTGTTATAATAGGCAGCATGTTTCTTCCTGGCTTGTTTCAAATTTTCATTGGCAAGTTTCCAGCCAGTTTTTAAACGAGTGGTCAGCTCATTCACATATTGGTATGAAGATGTAATATTTTCCTCTGCCTTTTCATCAGTCCACGTTCTTAACAGCGTTACATGTGGAGCTTTATTTTTGTGGACCTATTTGTCCATGCACCGGTATGGTCTCTTCCACTTGAAGCTCTATAGTGATGATTTTTCTTCCCAGAATTATCATGCACAAAACGACCGCTACCAATTTTCCTCTTGGGGCTTTCTCCCCACTTAAAATTCTTGATGAGAGATTTCCTCTCTACATCTTCTTCCTCCAGTTTGTTTAAGTCCGATTGAGGGATTTTCGGCTTATCCTGGGGTAAGACATCTTTTTGCACTCTCCGCATAGTGGCCATTGTAAAACAGTTAAGTGAAGCTTGTCCGTGAAAAGGGGGCTTCCCATTCCATTTGGTCCACTTTATCAAATTTATTTTTCTTTTTATTATCAGGCCTAATTTTGCCCCATGGCGTGTCCAGGTCCTGATCAATGTTCCCACTTGTGGGTGTTCCCTCATGTGCTATGCTACACCTTTCTACAAAATTCTCAATGTCCCATCTTGCTTTGGGCCAATAATAATTGTGAGCCACCTTTTGGATGATGGTACCTATTTTCTCATGGTCCCCATCTGGTTTCACATGTAGGCTCCTTATTAAGTCTGCCCTATATCTTTTAGGAAGTACCAGCTGTCCCTGACCTTTGGATCTAGCTCCAGTCTTCCTATACATCAACTTGTTTTTCATGTAAAAATCTCCCTTGCCTGGAGTTGTATGACAAGTTGACAATTTCCTGAAACAAGGCTTGAGTGTTTTATCCCCAGCCTGTGCCTTCCTCATCTCTTCTGGAGTGGTATCTAACATAATATCCTCCTCCTGTCTTGAGGTCGACCTGACCTGAAGGGTGGCCATATACACAGGTTTCCTTCTGCAACGGTCAGTGTCATGATTGTCCATCTGACAATTTTTACACCACCTTTTCCTTGGTTGAAAGATTTTCTTTCATCATATTTCCTTTCATCGAATTGTGGGTTTTTATTTTTATTGTCATACCGTGGCCTATCAAATTGGTGCTTACCTTTGTTTTGATCTCTAGGATCAAATTTATTAAAGTCCTGTGGTGCCCTAAAATTTTCAACCTGTTTCTTTTTGTTACCTGTTACTTCTGCCTGAGCTGCTTGATACCTTTCTGCTACATTTAGCAACTCACCCAGCCTCTCTGCACCTTGTTCCATGAGAAACTTTCTCAGGTCTGGAGCCACGGACTCTCTTAATTGCTCTATAAGGACCATTTCCTTAAGATCTTGGGTTTTCCCCAGAGAAGTCTATTTCTCCAAGTATGTCTCTATTCGTGCAGAGAACTGGTGATAGGTTTCACCTGACAGTAGTTTAGCATTCCTAAATTTTTTCCTATAAAATTCTGCGTTCTTTTCATATCTTAACAAAAGAGCCTGCTTTAGCATGTCATAATTTTCCTGATCACCTCTGCTCATTTTGGCAAAAACTTCATAAGCTGCCCCACGAAGTCCCTGAGATAACTTTAAGCTCCACCTTTCTCTCTCTAACCCATACGTGGTAGCTAATAGTTCGTATCTATTTAGATAGCTCTCAATATCATCGTCTTTCTCAACAAAATGATCTAAATGAAAATTCATAGCTGAGGTTGAGGCTCCTTGGCTAGCAGTGGCATCAGAGGTAAAGGGACTGGCACCATTTTCAGGAGCATGGCCTTGAAACTCAAACTCCCTTAGTCGTAGCTCATGTTCCCTTTGTAATCTTTTCTCCTCTTTTTCTGCTTCCCTCTCTGCAGTCAATCTTCTTTCTTCTGCTTCCCTTTCTGCAGCTAATTTCTTCTCTTCCCTTTCTGCAGCCTGTCTTCTTTCCTCGGCTTCCAATGCTTTAGCCTCTTTGTCAGCCTCAATCTGCAACCTCTTAGCCTCAGCCTCAATCTGCAACCTCTTAGTCTCAGCCTCTAATTTTCTTTCGGCCTCTTTTTCTAATCTTCTTTCTTCCCGTTCAATATATTTGTCACATTCAGCAGTGACATAAGCAATCATAATTTGCCCGTCCATTCCTAACTCTTTCGCAGTCTGTACAGCAGCAGATCGAAATTTTGCCAGGTCGGCCATTGTCTAACAGATAAATGTCTAAAATATTTAACTAAACAATTTTATCTATGACTAATTAACTCAGGACAACACAGGCACTGTGAGCTCAACCTTATTTATTTTCACCCAAGGATACCTTTTAATTCTTATTATTCCCTGAGGTGAATTACCCCCCAATATTTTTAATAGGGAGAGATTCAAAATCCCGAGAGCGAGACCCCAATATATGTGGTAAAGTGGGATGTTATAAATATTTATAGGGGACTTAGTGTACTGACTGAGATCAGCTGTGAAGGTATCTATATCTAATAAGGGTAGTGTATTATAGATAACCTTACTTGCTGCCACATATGTATAATAATAATAATAAATTCTTTAAGCGCCAAACACGGCGCATAAGGTCAGAATTATTCTGGAATATTGTGATGACTACGTTATATGTCTAGGGTATGTATATGATGAAGTGTAAGTCACAACAACAACAGACAGATAAACAATTTAATTTATTCCACCACACTTGACAACACTGTGACACTCACATACATATAACACTCTATGAGAATATCTTAAATGAGTCACTGATAACTTTTCAAATATCAATATGTATTCAGTGCTGTCATTAATGTAGATGTGTCCTGATTCAAATACAAAGTGAACCAGGAATCACAATCAATTTTAATTACAAGTTATATGTACAGAATTTATCAATATGAATCTTGTAGTGACATATATTATTAATAGTATCCTATGTGTGTCAGTTGTGTAGTAGTAATATGAGGTAATACTGGTTTTGTTTTGTTTTTTCAAGCTCTGTTGGTATTTGTCATCATGACTTCAATAGTTTGTTTCTGTTGGAACTAGTATTAGAGATGTTCTCAGTTCCTGGCATTAAAACAATTAAATTCCCCTCTTAATTTTATTTTACAATGTCAGTTTAAGATGGGGGTACATAATGTTGAGCTCCATGGCCACACTTTCTTAACTTTCGTGATGACTGCAGTAAAAGACTCCTCTGCTCGATTACTTTAATGAGTTCTGGAGCCACCTCACTGGTTGCTATATGGACCAAGGAGTATGCTGTCCGCCTCTGGATTCAGCAAAGCTCTGACCAGGTGCTGCTCAATAACTTTAAGACCACGGTCCCTGAAACAAGAAGGTTGTACCTCCTACTTCAGAACTAATTTATACTTTATTTCTACACTGAGCACAATACATAACAAACCTGAGTTCAGAGCGTTAGGCCAACTGTCAGCTTCATCTGAAATACTTTACACCAGTATATTCCTCCTTAATGGTTACTACGCCTCTGCAATTCCAGCATTATTTCTTTCTAGTCAATAATCTAGGTGTCAGTGTACTGCTTGGCAATTCCATGTAGTTTTACTTTCCTCCGACACCTTCTGTTCAGGCTGGAGCACTATAGGCTTTACCTCATGTTCGCTACTGAACCACACATATATACAGACATAAGTATCAATTTACATTCAATTTTCATTAAAAGATGTCAAATATTTCAAGCTTACCACAATTCATGGAAATATTACACAGTGACGTTGAATGGCAATGAATATAGCACAACTTCGATCTGCCGATGTCCCAGGCTTTTATTTAGAAAAAATATACCCTGGTGCTCAACGCACTGTTTCTTAGTAGGTTTATTACAAGATGTGGCCCGGAACAGACGCCCTGAATTGAGTATATTCGCAGCTCTAACCAATCATGCCATGTCTACCCAATCGTTTGAAAAAAAGTACTCCTACTCCCGTTTCCCTTGACAACGAAAGATAGTATTTATAGTCCGACTAATCGTGTTTAGCCTTACATTTATTGCGCTCCAATCAAATAGGAGGTAACATGTCAGCCTATTTCCCGTACAATGGTGGGGTGAAATTCTGCCACTGAGCGATTCTGAATTTGGTGTTGTCTGACACCCTCACTATTTTCTTTTGGCTATAATTTGTTAATTCCTAGACTATTTGCGTAACGTTTAACATATTATTTGTCAGCAAGTCCTAAGGAACCCAAATATATATATTTAATAGAGCTAAGTGGCTGCGTTCAAAATATGCACTTTCTTCTACCTCCTGTTTACTCCGAATACGAGGTGTTGTCTGGGTACTGTAATGTTTTCAAACGTAAACCAGTATAATGTCATAATTCCCAATAAGCGTTTTTCAGGATTTTAAAACCTAACTCTGGTATGGGTAGTGTTTTTTATCACTGACGATTTGAAAAAAAAGCCAGTGCTTGTGGCCTTACACGCGTGATGGCAGCAATTGTGTATCGCGCGACGCGTGTTAGTATTGCCTGTGTCCCTGCTTTCTGCCTCTCCCTTTCGTTATATCTTTTAGTTCATCTGTCTTTTGTTTTTGGTAACATAGTGTAGAAAAAGACATGAATGGAATTTTAAATCTAGGTCAACTGCGTATCTCAAGGTTTTTCTTAGAAATGGAGTACACTTTTTAGTGTGTTTGGGAAACGCGTGTATGTTGCAGAAGGCTTTACTATCAACGTGAAACGTTACAATTTGCAGACGCAGGAGAACACAAGGGGGATTTCGAGTACAGTCATTGTGACAGCCCTGTTCTTTACCATTTTTCTTTCCTTTTATTAAATTATTTGTTAGGCTTTACATTTACCTGATAATTTATATATGTGGATTAGAATATTTCATGACACCACCTTCCTCAGATACCTCATTTCTGAGGTTTGGATCTGGCTTTTGTGGGTTGTCGTCATTACCTATGACTCGCATCCATGTCAAGACTGGGCCATAGGTGGAGCGGTATACAGCCATCTTCGTTTTCTTACCAACCTCTCTCTTGCTGAGGAATCCTCGATTTATGGCCTGAAAAAGTCTCCCAGCTGCTGCTTTTCGAGTGGCCAACTCTTCTTTCATGCCTCCCTTTCGGTCTATTAAGCTCAAAGGTATTTAAAATGGTCGACTTGTTTTCCCAGCTTAATCTGATGCCTTCGTTCTTCTCGTGATATCACCATGGATTTTGTTTTAGAGCTGCTTATGACCATCACTCTCTTCTCCAGCTCTTCCTTCCAGACTTGCAGGTTGGATTGGAGATGTGCCTCTGATTTAGCATGTATCCGTTCTCTAGAATATAATGTGTGATAGTTTGCTTGTATCCGTTCTCTAGAATATAATGTGTGATAGTTTGCTTGTATCCGTTCTCTAGAATATAATGTGTGATAGTTTGCTTGTATCCGTTCTCTAGAATATAATGTGTGATAGTTTGCTTGTATCCGTTCTCTGGAATATAATAGTTTCCTTGTATCTTGAATATCTTTGATATTTGTGATTGTTTGCTTTGAAACTGTTCTCTGTGATATCTTTGTGATTCCTTACTGTGATGTATTCTTTGAAATATCTTATTTGTATACATAAAATCAGTGTGATGATAAAACGCCCAACATGGTCTGGAACCAGAGACTAAAAACAAAAACAGCAAAAAGCCAACAAAACAATTGTGGTGGGTTTTGATGTCAAATGTTGAAGTATTAATTGTTACAGATGTGAGGTCAGCTGTGCAAGCCCCTGAGTCTAAATGTTATTGAAAAGTGTTCTCAGGGAACCTGTCTGCTACCACCCTATGACCTCAGTCTGCTATATTTTATTCTAATTAGGTGTACAGGTATATGGTTGTTGACTAGCTAGATGTCTAGGGTAATGTGCAACTTCACTATTAATTCAATACAAGTAATCAACAACTCACTGTTTTAACTTTTAAACTTAAAAACTTTTTACAATTTTATTTTCCTGTATCACAATTTTTTTTGACACAGGAATGTTTAAAACTCAAAGAATAATTCAATTTATTTACAGAAATAAAAGTTCAAAATAATATTGTGTCTGTCACTTCTTGATCTGGAAATCTATGACGGGAAGTGTTCTTAATGAAGTAATACCCTCTAAGAATGAGCACACTGTGGAGGAACAAATGTTCTCGTCATGTTTTAAAATCTAGTTGATATAATTTTAGGTGGAGAATCAGTTCTGTTATCTAACATATGCCCGTAAACACAGGGGCTTATCTCATATATATGCTGGAAATCTGTGATGTACTGCTCACAACTCTTCATGCACACAGCACTGTACAGCTTTCAGAATGCTTGATACTTCGAGGCACACAGATATGACTGCCTCGAACTGGTAATTGCAGTTGAACAATATAATCGTGACTGGCTCACTTTCGTTTCACATAGAAACCCTGGAAGTAGAGGATTAATTTCCCTTAATATAACAGTCTGACCTATCTCCGTTCCTAACAAGTTTACATGTATCAACAGATTTAAGATCAGTGAAAATATTACATAAATAGTTATTGTTCCTATTTGATTGGGTGCACTATTCCTCATCAGGTACTCTTCAAACATATGTTTGACACATTCCTTGTCATAGGAAAACATATATTTAATTAAATACAGTCAGGTGAAAACCTGTGACTTATGAAGAAGGCCAGTGGTTTTCTGGTCTTATATCATAATATTATACATCAATTTCCCCCCCATTTATTAATTTCTTTTCTCCCAAAGTATAAGTAAGCCTGAAGGGCTTTGTAACAAGAAGATATAATATTGTCTACCAACAGTTGGCTTAACACAAAAGTTTGAAGTGGGCACCTTTTTAGCTATGCTTCTACCCTTCAAATATTCATTCATAGTCAAAAATACAAATACATATCAATAACAATAATAATTATATAAATGGTTCTCTTACCGCATTCAATTAAATATCTCACTAAGTAAGTTAATCAGGCTATTAATGGTCACACACAGATGCCTGCTGCTGCCGAACAGCGAAAGAAATTTGAGCCCAAATCTCTGTCTGCTGCTATAACTTTACTAGTGGACTGATATATTTTAAGTGGCAATGAATGCTTAGTTCATTGCGTATTTATCCCTAGTCTATTCTACTCCAGCCAATCGGCTGATGTTTTGCTCTCTCGCGTCTTTTTTCAAAATTTAACCTACACTTTAAAATCATGGGACACCTCCCCCTCTCCCAATAAAATGGCAAGCCGAGTGAAGACAATATTTACTCAGGCTACTGTCTGTCATATAGTAGATATAATTTTATTCTTCTGTCTATCATATTTCTCAACTTTCATTTTCTCTCTCCTTTTATTCAAATAACATATTTCTTTATATTTTCTGAGTACCATAATATGCTAATAACCAAGTATTGTCAATGTATTTATTAATCGTCATTTATTTATTTATTTACAAGTCGTCCTATGTTTATTTGCCATCATGGCGTTTATCTGTCTCAATGGTGTTAATAAGTTTCACATTTGCCCTCTTGTTATCCTACTCTTAGTATTAATTCAAACTTCCACGTTAATCGTAAATTTTTCCTTTTCTAAAAATACACCCTAGGCATTGAAATGCGAGCTGTGTGTGTGTTTTTCAATGCGGTCTCCCGATCTAGGTGGTTATATATTTAAACTGCGCGACTAGAGAACTGTGTATGCATGTGGCTTTGCGGCGTTTATTCAAATCTGCTAGTAGAAATTGCCCCGCCTTTTCCAATTTGCGAGGCCTACAAACCACTATCGCTTGTCAATAATCGTATTTTTTTGTCGTTCTTTCATTCCTCCGTCTCTCTTCTCTCGCTCTTTCTTGGAACGAATACGTCTTGATTTTGTCTAAACGTTACAGTTAATTTCAAGGACAGAGCATTGAAAACGTGCAGTATTGGAAAAGAGGTATCGTTCGTTTTTGCGTTACCGGTTTGAATCAACCGCAAACTGGGGCGTAGGAGATGCAGTACGTCCACAACTCTGGACTAATGGCAAATTTATTTAGCATAGGGGTTAATAATAATGTCTTAGGCGATTGCATCAATGATCTTACTACACACCTCCCCTCTTAAAACATGCATTCATTGCAGGTTTATATCAATGATACAACGTCGCCCAATTGAACACACTAAGCTTTACGACTGTCCTGATTTTCGTCAAAAGGGTGCCTACACAAGAAGTCTGCCCCCACATTTTGAGAACCAGGGATGTATTCAATAGAAAATGAATACGGTTGAATGAGCAACGACCACCTTAATAACCGAGTATTCTCGTGCTTGGCCTGTGCCAAAAATACGAGCGGCTTATGATCTGTTTGGACCACGAATGTTCTACCATACAGATAAATCTGGAACTTTTTTATAGCCCAGATTAAAGCTAAACATTCTTTTTCACTTGTCGAGTAGTTTTGTTCAGCCTAGTTCAACTTGCGGCTGGCATAAGCTACTGGGTTCAATTCCCCATCTTGTGAGGTGTACCTTTGCAACAATGTAGCCCCTCAGCCCACATTGCTTGCGTCACTTCTCACCACAAATTCCTGACTCAAATCAGGTAATTTCAATATAGGCTTACTGGTGAGTTTTTCCTTTAACTCCTGGTATGCCAATTCACACTGTGCTGACCAATTAATTCTATATGGTTGTCCCCTACGGGTTAGATCCGTCAGAGGAGCACAAATAGAGTTAAAACTTTTAATATATTTCTGATAAAACCCACACAATGACACCAAGGATCTCACATCCTTCTTGGTCTGTGGTCTCGGTGCTCTCTGTAATTTCTCCAGGTTCTTGGGGTCAGGAGTCATGCTCCCCTGATATACCGTATGCCCCAAGAATTCCAATTCTTTACAACCTATACAACATTTTGTTGGTCTAGCAGTCAAGTTTGCCTCTCTGAGCCTATCGAATAGCATATTCAGAGAGTTAACATGTTCTTCAAATGTCTCAGTAGCGATGAGGATATCATCATTGAAATTCGAAATGCATGGATTGTTCAGGGGATCCAACAATTTTCGCATCATCCTTGAAAACACACTCGGGGCATTTTTCAACCCAAACGGCAACATGTTGAACTCATAATGACCATCCGAGGTGCTGAATGCTAAATAAGGTCGAATCTCAGGCTTTACTGGAATCTGATAATACTTTTTGCTCAGATCCACCTTAGAGAAATATTTTGCCTTGTTCAGCCTGGCAAACAGTTGATTTGTGTCAGGTAATGGATCCACCTGGCCTTCTGTGATAGCATTCAGTTTCCTGTAATCTATACACAGTCTATGTTCTCCAGAGGGTTTCCTCAACAAAACCACACTAGAGCTGTAAGGAGATTCACTGTGAGAAATAATCCCTTCTTTTAACAAGTAATCTATCTCCTCTTTCAAAGCTTTTTCTTTGGCGAATGGGATAGTATAGGCTCTCATACAGATGGGTGTTGGGTGTAACAGCTTCATATCAAATTCCAACAAGTTGGTGTGCCCCGGTTTGTCCGTTAACACGTCCGTATGTTCTTCAAGAACCTTTTGAATAAGCTCCCTCTGATTTTTCGTCAAGTGCTTACTGACTTTTACTTGTGCAGGTGTTTCACAGGGTTTTAAGGGGTATTCATGAGAGGCGAGTGGTTCGTTTTTCATTTGCGTTGCGATAGACAAGGTCTTTAAATGTGTCCCTTCCTGGATTTGTCTATCCAGATACTTCTTTAGGAGGTTCACATGATAGATTTTCTCCTCCCCTTTCTTATCTATCTTATAATTAGTTCTAGACACCTTCTCCAGAACCGTGTATGGACCTTGCCACCCTATTTGCAATTTGTTACTGCTGCCGGGTAGTAGAAGAAGCACCTTCTCTACCACAGCTAGTTCCATATCCTTCGCTTTCTTATTATAGTATGCAGCATGTTTCTTCCTGGCTTGTCTTAAATTATCATTAGCGAGTTTCCAGCCAGTTTTGAGACGAGTGGTCAGCTCGTTCACATACGCATATGATGAGGTAACAGTCTCTTCTGCCTTCTCATCTGTCCACGTCCTCAATAAGGCTTCCAATGGACCTTTGATTGGTATGCAAAATAACAGTGTTGCCGGAGCCATTCCGGTCGAATTATGTGGAACTTCCCGATACGCAAACAACGCAGCGGGTAGGTATTGATCCCACGTATCAGGTTTTTCATGGGCCAGCTTTCGCAGGATAGAAATGAGAGTCCCATTGAACCTCTCTACCTGGCCGTTCCCTTGGGGGTGATACGGACTACAATGGAAGTACTTGGCTTGGAATATCCTGAAAACTTCTTCTGTTAGACTCCCCTTGAACTGTGAGCCGTTATCAGTCAAGATTTGGTGTGGGAAACCTAACCTCGTGAATATTGTAAGTAATGCCTCTGCCACATGCTTCGAATCGATTGATGACAGGGCTACCGCCTCTCCCCACATAGAACAAGTGTCCACCAGAGTCAGAATGTAACTGTTCCTCCTCTTGGTACGTGTGAGAGGTCCCACAATATCCACAGCAACCCTTTCGAAAGGGGTTCCCACTATGGGCATCTCCCCTAAGGTTGCAGGAGCAGTCCAATGCCTTGGAGCTACTCTCTTGCATTCTGGACAGGATTTTACATATCTTTTTATATCTTCCGTTATTCCTGGCCAGAAATAATGACAAGCTATACGCTGTCCTGTGGCGCTGATCCCCATATGACCACTGAAGGGAATCGCGTGTCCTAATTCCATCACTTTCTCCCTATATGAAGTGGGAAGCACCAGCTGTCCGTGACCATTGGATCCAGTTCCAGCCTTCCTATAGATCAGTTTATTCTTCATATAGTAGTCTCCTTTGCTTGGAGGTGTATTGCATTTAGGCAATTTTTTAAAACACGGCTTGAGTGACCTATCCTCAGCCTGTGCCTTCCTCATCTCCTCTGGATAAGTATTTATAGGTTCATCTTCCTCCTTCTTTGACTGTGACCTGGTCTGCACTGTTGCCATGATCACAGGTCTCTTGGGATTCCCCAAGAAGACATAACGACACCCCAATATCAGAGAGTAGATGGGTTCGTTTATCCCTGCTGCTTTGATTACTCCTTCCACATAGCGAGTTTTCACAGTTATCCTTGCAATGGGAAGTGTCATGGTTGCTACGTCTTTAGTCGCCCCTTGTATCTCCGCTGTTTCTGTGGTATACTGATCTGGGTTCACTAGGTGAGAACTCACGACTGAATCAAAATCTTAACCTGTATCATAAAGGCACCTTATGGTGACCCCATTACATACAACATCCTCACAAACTGGGGGTGATAAGGCTCCTGCTGTTCAGTAGGTTTGTCCTTTAATCCTTTGTTCCCCGTTTTCATTGCAGCGAAGGTGGAAGATTTCTTTTTACAATCTTGGGTGTCATGGTTGTCCCTCTTACACCATTTACACCATTTCTTTCCTTGGTTAACAGGGTTTCTTTTATTGTATTGCGGGTTTCTGTCACGTTGTTCGTTCCTTGGCCTATCATAATATGGTTTACCTTTGTTGAACTTATCCCTATTATCAAATTTATTTTGGTTTTGGGGCCTTTATTATGATCTAACTGTTTCTTCCTAGCTCCAGCCAACTCTGAATGGGCTGCCAGATATCTTTCCGCTACATTTAGAATATCCCCCAGTCTCTCAGCACCCTGCTCTGTGAGAAATTTTCTCAAGTCTGGAGCCATGGACTCTCTAACCTGCTCCATCATAATCATTTCCTTTAAATCTTGGGTTTTCCCCAGAGCAGTCCATTTTTCCAGGTAGGTCTCCAGGCGTGCAGAGAACTGGTGGTAGGTCTCCCCAGTGAGTAATTTAGCATGTCTAAACTTCTTCCTATAAAATTCGCAATTTTTTTCGTACCTGACCAAGAGTGCCTGCTTAAGAATGTCATAATCGTCTTGGTCATCCTTACTCAGCTTGGAAAATACCTCATACGAGGTTCCCCTAAGTCCCTGGGATACTTTAAGACTCCACTTTTCCTTTTCCAACCCATACGTTGTAGCTAGTCTCTCAAAGCGGCTTAAAAATGATTCTATGTCATTATCTTTTTTAATAAAGGGATCTAGATGAAACCCCATGGCTGATGAGGAGGCTACCTGGCTTGCAGCAGAGTCGAAAGTGGATGGGCTAGTACCATTTTCAGGAGCATGGACTTGTAACTCCAGCTCCCTTAGTCCTAACTCATGCTCCCGCTGTAGTCTTTTATCTTCTCGTTCTGCTTCAAACCTCTTTTCTTCTTTCTCTTTCTCTGCCTCCAACCTCTTGTCTTCTTTCTCTTTCTCTGCCTCCAACCTCTTTTCTTCTTTCTCTTTCTCTGTCTCCAACCTCTTTTCTTCTTTCTCTTTCTCTGCCTCTAATTTCTTCTCCTCCAACTGCAGCCTCTTGATCTCAGCCTCCCTCTCAGCCTCTAATTTCTTAGTCTCCCTAGCATCTTCTAATAAAATTCTTTTCTCCTCAGCCATCCTTCTATCTTCTCGTTCAATAAATGTATCTACTTCTGCTGTAACATAAGCAACTAAACCTGGCCCGTCCATACCCATTTCCTTCGCAGACTGCACAGCAGCAGATCTGTATTTGGCCAAGTCTGCCATCTTGTTGCTAATAGTAAATGTTATTTAGGTAAACTAAAATATGTAACAAATCTCTAATTTTAACAGGACAACACTGAGCAATGCTAGTCACTTAATTCTCCACACTTATTTACTTTTTATAAATTTAGAAATCCCAGAGCGAGCGTCCCAATATATGTGGTGGGTTTTGATGTCAAATGTTGAAGTATTAATTGTTACAGATGTGAGGTCAGCTGTGCAAGCCCCTGAGTCTAAATGTTATTGAAAGTGTTCTCAGGGATCCTTTCTGCTACCACCCTGTGACCTCAATCTGCTATATTTTATCCTAATTAGGTGTACAGGTATATGGTTGTTGACTAGCTAGATGTCTAGGGTAATGTGCACTGTACTCTGAAATGAAAATGACAGCAACTTCACTATTAATTCAATACAAGTAATCAACAACTCACTGTTTTAACTTTTGAACTTAAAATCTTTTTACAATTTTATTTTCCTGTATCACATTTTTTTTTACACAGGAATGTTAAAAACTCAAAGAATAGTTCAATTTATTTACAGAAATAAAAGTTCAAAATAATATTGTGTCTGTCACTTCTTGATCTGGAAATCTATGACGGGAAGTGTTCTTAATGAAGTAATACCCTCTAAGAATGAGCACACTGTGGAGGAACAAATGTTCTCGTCATGTCTTAAAATCTAGTTGATATAATTTTAGGTGGATAATCAGTTCTGTGATCTAACATATGTCCGTAAACACAGGGGCTTATCTCATATATATGCTGGAAATTTGTGATGTCCTGCTCACAACTCTTCATGCACACAGCACTGTACAGCTTTCAGAATTCTTGATACTTCGAGGCACACAGATATGACTGCCTCGAACTGGTAATTGCAGTTGAACAATATAATCGTGACTGGCTCACTTTCGTTTCACATAGAAACCCTGGAAGTAGAGGATTAATTTCCCTTAATATAACAGTCTGACCTATCTCCGTTCCTAACAAGTTTACATGTATCAACAGATTTAAGATCAGTGAAAATATTACATAAATAGTTATTGTTCCTATTTGATTGGGTGCACTATTCCTCATCAGGTACTCTTCAAACATATGTTTGACACATTCCTTGTCATAGGAAAACATATATTTAATTAAATACAGTCAGGTGAAAACCTGTGACTTATGAAGAAGGCCAGTGGTTTTCTGGTCTTATATCATAATATTATACATCAATTTCCCCCCATTTATTAATTTCTTTTCTCCCAAAGTATAAGTAAGCCTGTAGAGCTTTAACAAGAAGATATAATATTGTCTACCAACAAAAGTTTGAAGTGGGCACCTTTTTAGCTATGCTTCTACCCTTCAAATATTCATTCATAGTCAAAAATACAAATACATATCAATAACAATAATAATTATATAAATGGTTCTCTTACCGCATTCAATTAAATATCTCACTAAGTAAGTTAATCAGGCTATTAATGGTCACACACAGATGCCTGCTGCTGCCAAACAGCGAAGGAAATTTGAGCCCAAATCTCTGTCTGCTGCTATAACTTTACTAGTGGACTATATATTTTAAGTGGCAATGAATGCTTAGTTCATTGCGTTTTTATCCCTAGTGTTAGTCTATTCTACTCCAGCCAATCGGCTGATGGTTTGCTCTCTCGCGTCTTTTTTCAAAATTTAACCTACACTTTAAAATCGTGGGACACCTCCCCCTCTCCCAATAAAATGGCAAGCCGAGTGAAGATCCCCTATAGTCGTCTCTATGTCTTCATTTTACAATATTTCTATTATTATATAAGTATTTCTAATAAAGAAAGGCAATATTTACTCAGGCTACTGTCTGTCATATAGTAGATATAATTTTATTCTTCTGTCTATCATATTTCTCAACTTTCATTTTCTCTCTCCTTTTATTCAAATAACATATTTCTTTATATTTTCTGAGTACCATAATATGCTAATAACCAAGTATTGTCAATGTATTTATTAATCGTCATTTATTTATTTATTTACAAGTCGTCCTATGTTTATTTGCCATCATGGCGTTTATCTGTCTCAATGGTGTTAATAAGTTTCACTTTTGCCCTCTTGATACCCTACTCTTAGTATTAATTCAAACTTCCACGTTAATCGTAAATTTTTCCTTTTCTAAAAATACACCCTAGGCATTGAAATGCGAGCTGTGTGTGCGTTTTCAATGCGGTCTCCCGATCTAGGTGGTTATATATTTAAACTGCGCGACTAGAGAACTGTGTATGCATGTGGCTTTGCGGCGTTTATTCAAATCTGCTACAGTTGACATTCAAATATCCGGCCATAGATAATCCGGTTCCTTCAGATTTCCGGCATGGATTTCGGAGCGCATTTTTAAATTTACCGCGTTGGCGCATCACTGTTTTCTGGAGCCGTTTATGTTTTGATGCAGCTGCTGGGTCTTGCTTGCAAGTATTAACAGGCATTCCTGCTCATTTTATCATTTATTTGCTGCTGTATAGCCCCATTATAGATTCAGCAAATAAAAGAAGTGGTGTAAAACGTAAACATGTTTTATTTAGATGATGAACATTAAAATTTCATTTGCTTTTCATTTAGTTTTTAATTTTCTTTCTTTAAAGGACTGTGCAGGTAGTCATTTTCTGTTAAATATATACAGCATATATAACCATAAAAAATCCGGCATGTTCAAAAATCCGGCACTCCTCAGGTCCGGAGGTTGCCGGATTTTTGAATGTCAACTGTAGTAGAAATTGCCCCGCCTTTCCTAATTTGCGAGGCCTACAAACCACTATCGCTTGTCAATAATCGTATTTTTCGGTCGTTCTTTCATTCCTCCGTCTCTCTTCTCTCGCTCTTTCTTGGAACGAATACGTCTTGATTTTGTCTAAACGTTACAGTTAATTTCAAGGACAGAGCATTGAAAACGTGCAGTATTGGAAAAGAGGTATCGTTCGTTTTTGCGTTACCGGTTTGAATCTACCGCAAACTGGGGCGTAGGAGATGCAGTACGTCCACAATTCTGGACTAGTAGCAAATTTATTTAGCATAGGGGTTAATAATACTGTCTTAGGCGATTGTATCAATGATCTTACTACAACAATACAAAGCAGGATTGTTTTGTCACGTGGAATGCGACTACAGTTTTAATGTAAGAATCTGGAAAACTGGAAGCATACGCCACAACAATGAGAAACTGCTAATATTTGCCTGCACGTGTTGTTATGTCCAAGATACTACTTCTCCTCCAAGTATCTTACATGGTGACTTGGGCGATCATGTCTCTGCACAACGCCCTGTCTCCAATTCTGTTGTTGACTTCTTCGCATGCCATGATGCCAAACTGTCCGTTATCTTCATTATTTGTCGTACTCTGTCTCTTTTTCCATCAGTCTTTCCTGTTGTCACGATGCATTCTATCTTTCCTGTTGTCACGATACATTCTATCTTTCCTGTTGTCACGATACATTCTATCTTTCCTGTTGTCACGATACATTCTATCTTTCCTTTTGTCACGATACATTATATCTTTCCTGTTGTCACGATACATTCTATCTTTCCTGTTGTCACGATACATTCTATCTTTCCTGTTGTCACGATACATTCCATCTTTCCTCTTCTCATAACATACCCGAAGAAAGTGGATTTTGTCTTTCTCACATGAGGAATAAGCTTCGTTTGCGTATTGACTTCTCTCAGGACATCCTCATTAGTAGTTTTAGCTGTCCATGCTATTTGCAACAGGTTCCCGACTGTCATAAATGGGGTTGTACACAAATAGAAAGATTAAAATATTATGATAACGAATAACTATATATTATAGTTGTCTTATAGTTATACATAGTTATTATAACTGATGTCAACAACAAGACAAATACCGGTGAGACAGGTTGTGAGGAGAAGACCCCGGTGGATAAAAAACACATTGAGAAAACAATTCAATAGCATTACAAGGCTGTCCTTATTCTTGAATACTCAAGGCAAGAGAAATATAAGGAGACCAAAATAATAATTAAGAAAAAAAAACCCCACACATATAAAGATATTTATTAAACATAGGCATGATGGGAATAAAGAAGATCTTTGTTAAAAATATCTTTAACAGACAACACAGAGCAGGTCAACTTGACATGTATTTATTGAAGGTCTCTACTTCATTGCAATCTAGAAGATAATACAAATGATGATAGATGTATCCACAAAAGAGTGTTTCCGGACACAATAAGCAACAGAGTTAAGTTAGCTGACAGCGAACATCAAGGGGAAAATCGTTACGTAACGCCATTACGAGCGATCATGAAAATATAGCTAGAGAGCTTTAGAGTGAAAGCAGCAAAGAAAGAGTAAGGCCACCCCCCGGAGACAGTCTGCCTTAAAAAAATTCATCTACTCTTGTAATGGTAGTTTTGTAGCGATAGATTTGACATAATGAAGTTGTAAGCCTCATGCATGATCTCATATTTGTAGCGATGTATTTGATATAATGAAGTTGTAAGCGTCATGCATAAACTCATATTTGTAGCGATGTATTTTACAAGGAGATTAAAGTACCGAAATACTTGATCGACGGAGGACCACTTGTGATGATCAGATAGCTTCCTGCTGTATCATTCTGTATAGAGTTTCCTATCATAATTACATGGTCAGACCATTGACAGTCGGAAAAAGGTCGATGGGCTTCTGAAAAGAGAGATGACACTGGGAAAGGCTAGAAACAGGCTGAGCGTTCTGGCACCATGTAAGCTGTAAGCAATCGCTATAGGACCCACAAATGATAAATGCCTCCAAGATTCACAGAAAGGGGGGAGGGAGGAATAATGAATCCCCAGGTGATTTATTGGAATCTACCAGACCACGTACAAGGACTTTGAGTTCTGAACAACGGCTGGAATTTCCATGTATCTGTTTGTAGGAAATTCTCTACTCAGAGGCATGAAAATCTATAGAATTAAAAAGGGGTGTAGGAGCTCATCAGTGGTAGATCAACTGCGCTCTATTTCGACAGATAAGAAGTTATAAGATCTCAGCCAGGAGTCAGTCCACAGCGAGAAGCTTTGTTACTGCGAATCTCGCTCAAGAAACAGCACGGGCGTATCAACTCGAAATGTAACTTGCCAAAGATAGAGGACGCCCTAGAGAATTAATATGAAACAAATATAAATGAAACATCATTTTTTGGTGATGCGTAGATGGCAGGGAGGATAGTGTGATTCGCTTGCATAGCTAGGAGGGGTCGTCGCACGGAAGGTCCAGGGTTCAAATCCTGGGTAAGCCACTTATGTCTGTTGTTTTTCTGTTGTCTAGTGTTCTACTTCTTTATTTCCTACGAGTGCCTGATAACATACCTTTATATTTGTTTCATATTAATTTACTGTTTACAGGCCTCGGGTTTCCCTTCCTTATGTGTAATAAACGCCCCAGAGACCATGGATTGAGAGGTGTGCAAACATGTCAACATGTCGAGACATCAACCGTGCACTAGATCCGAAACCGACAATCAAAACATCGTATACTCACTCATTCGTGACATATACACAAGAAAGACAAAATAATAATATTTGATTATCCCGATCTGCGTGAGCGAGAGTCACTGAGTCAGGCTGGGCTTTAACTCGACCCAGAAGGGGACATCCCCTATATCATTTGTTCGGAGAAAAGCACCTGTAGTGGAAATTCCCCATCTCCCATTTTCCATTTCGTATTTGCTCATCATTGCTGCTTCATTAAGTGTTGCTGTCTGCCTAGCCACGTGTTCGGCTCTCATATCAAAAGGTCTATTTCTGACAGAAAAGAGCGTTATCTATCGCACAAATGCGATATGAAAGATAGACATAATTTCCGATACATTTTGCTTATATTCTCTGAGTCAGGCTAGAGATAAAGTTATATTTAAAAAAACCCTTACAACTGTAAATGTCTCTCTCTCCGAATTTGATGCTGCCAAGTAAAGAGGTAAGGCGTTTGATATCTTGAATCTAAGTTAACGATATTGTCTCACTTCTGTGTTTGTGAATATCAATCACCATCACACATTTTGTCACACTTCACAATAATTTCGTTGTCCCTCCTCCTTCAATGTATTCTCTCTACCTGTCTCTCTCTCTGTCTCTCTCTTTCTGTCCCTCTCTTTGTCTGTCTCTCTCTTTCTCTGCCTGTCTCTCTCTGTCTCTCTTTCTCTGTCTGTCTCTCTGTCTCTCTGTGTCTCTTTTTGTTTCTCTTTGTCTCTCTTTCTCTGTCTGTCTCTCTGTCTCTCTGTGTCTCTCTGTCTCTCTTTCTATGTCTGTCTCTGTCTCTCTCTGTCTCTCTTTCTCTGTCTGTCTCTCTGTCTCTCTGTGTCTCTTTTTGTTTCTCTTTGTCTTTCTTTCTCTGTCTGTCTCTCTGTCTCTCTGTGTCTCTCTGTCTCTCTTTCTATGTCTGTCTCTGTCTCTCTCTGTCTCTCTTTCTATGTCTGTCTCTGTCTGTCTCTCTGTCTCTCTGTGTCTCTCTTTTTCTCTCTTTGTCTCTCTTTGTCTCTCTCTTTCTCTGTCTGTCTCTCTCTGTCTCTCTTTGTCTCTCTCTCTCTTTCTATGTCTGTCTCTGTCTGTCTCTGTCTCTCTTTCTCTGTCTGTCTCTCTCTGTCTCTCTCTGTCTCTCTCTGTGTCTCTTTCTCTTTCTGTCTCTCTCTGTCTCTCTCTGTGTGTATGTCTCTCTGTCTCTCTCTGTGTGTATCTGTCTCTCTCTGTGTATCTCTGTCTCTCTCTGTGTGTATCTCTGTCTCTCTCTGTCTTTCTCTGTCTCTCCCTGTGTGTATCTCTGTCTCTCTCTGTCTCTCCCTGTGTGTATCTCTGTCTCTCTCTGTCTCTCTCTGTGTGTATCCCTGTCTCTCTGTCTCTTTCTCTCTCTTTCTCTCTCTGTCTCTCTCTGTCTCTCTTTGTCTCTTTATCTCTCTGTCTCTCTCTGTGTGTATCCCTGTCTCTCTGTCTCTTTCTCTCTCTTTCTCTCTCTGTCTCTCTCTGTCTCTCTTTGTCTCTTTATCTCTCTGTCTCTCTCTGTCTCTCTTTGTCTCTTTATCTCTCTGTCTCTCTCTTTTTTGTTGTTCTTTCTCTTTTCTTTTCTCTCTCTTTCTTTTCTCTGTTTCTGTCTTCTTTTCTCTTTATTTTTTTTTCTCTGTTTCTGTTCTCTTTGTCTCTTTTTTTTTCTCTTCTTTCTCTCTCTGTCTCTCTTTTATCTCTGTCTTTGTTCTCTTTCTCTCTCTTCTCTTTTCTTGTGTATCTCTTTCTGTTTCTTTCTCTGTTTTGTGTTTCTCTCTTTCTGTCTCCTTTGTGTCTGTCTCTGTCTCTCTTTCTTTGTCTCTGTCTCTCTTTCTTTGTCTTTGTCTCTCTGTCTCTCTCTGTCTCTCTTTGTCTCTTTCTCTCTCTGTCTCTCTGTCTTTCTCTGTCTCTCTATCTGTCTCTATCCGTCTCTCTGTGTCTCTCTCTGTCTCTTTCTGTCTCTGTCTCTCTATGTCTCTCTCTGTCTATGTCTTTCTCTCTCTTTCTTTCTTTGTCTCTCTCTGTCTCTCACTTTCTCTGTCTGTCTCTCTGTCTCTCTTTCTCTGTCTGACTCTCTCTGTCTCTCTCTGTGTCTCTCCGTCTCTCCGTCTCTCTGTCTCTCTGTCTCACTCTGTCTCTCTTTGTCTCTCTCTCTTTGTCTCTCTCTCTATCTGTCTGTCTCTGTCTGTCTCTGTCTGTCTCTTTCTCTCTCTGTCTGTCTGTCTGTCTGTCTCTGTCTCTCTCTCTGTCTCTCTCTGTCTATTTCTCTCTCTGCCTCTCTCTGTATGTCTGTCTCTGTCTCTCTTTCTCTGTCTGTCTGTCTCTGTCACTGTCTGTTTCTCTCTGTCTCTCTGTCTCTCTCTCTGTCTCTCTGTCTGTTTCTGTCTCTCTCTGTCTCTTTCTGTCTCTGTCTTTCTCTGTCTCTCTCTGTCTCTCTATGTCTCTCTCTGTCTCTCTCTGTCTCTCTCTGTCTCTTTCTCTCTCTGTCTCTCTCTGTCTCTCTCTGTCTCTCTCTGTCTCTCTCTGTCTCTCTCTGTCTCTCTCTGTCTCTTTCTCTCTCTGTCTCTCTGTCTCTCTCTCTATCTCTCCGAGTTACGTTAGTTAGCTTTTGTAGCATTCTTCTTCTTCGTACACTCTCATTTTTCTGCTTGAATGTTTTCAAAGAAAGCAGAAGTCAGTTTGAGGCTGTTTGAATCTCCGCAGAGTTTTTCCACGAATGGTATTGGCGTCGGCCATATGCGCTTTCTCTGTTCCCTCCGCATGCGTTGGGTAACTTTGAAGCCGATTTTCAGCAGTCATTTTATCAGTGCCATAGTTACACTGATCGGTAGTTCCTATCTTTAGCTTGTTTAATAGATGGTATCTCAATCTGTTGTGGCCAGTGAGGAGTCTGAAGATTATCACTTGTTCTCTTCCGGTGGTTGCAAATAACGAATATGTTATTCTTTCGTAGCATAACATATTCGTGATTTGCAGCCACATGAATTTTCTTCAGAGCATCTTTATTAACTAAGTTATTTCTTTACCCTTGATTTTTTAAACATAAATCTATGGTTTCTTTTTTTAATTCACGCTTTAAATTAAATTATTACAGGATATAATTTTTTTTTTTTTTTTAAAGGAGTTATATCTACACTTTTCCATAATAAATTAAAGATTTCTTTCTTTCGTTTTGTCGTCCCATAATTTAGATGATCATTGGAGCATAATTTATTTTCCTTGAACGCTTTATTATTTGGTTCCATCTTTGCCTCTAGCCGGTTGTTGTGTCCCTTCGATAGTTTTTTTTCCACCCTTTTTTTAGTTCTGTGTATAATCTGCTCATAATATCTTTGGTCTAGACACGGGAATTTCCCTTTAGCTACAGTGTTGGGCAACTCATTTGATCTTGAAATATGAGCAGTACAATGACGTATGTGTTTTGTAAAGATTGTTAGTAGACGTTTTTAAAGCCTGTTGTAAATTGTGACTCTGGGGCTCGTATGACTGTCAGTGGTGAAAGCCGAAAGGAAGCCACTGACACGAAAACGGACGTCCTGACCGCAAAACGCAAAGCGAGAGCAGATGGACAGGGGCAGGAACAGTTAAAACAGCAACAGAAGAAACAGTACTTTACTCTGGAAGAGAGGATGGACAGCACAATGAAAGTGTAGCCATTATTCTACAAAAAGGAATAGAAAGGACATTGCTAGAATGGAAACCCATCAACAATAGACCGATAAGAATAAGATTGAGATGGAGATTCACCAACACTACAATAATACAATGCTTCACGCCAACGAATGAGCGATGATGAGGTCAAGGATGAATTCTATCAACAACTGCAGAAAGAAATGGAAGACACACCTAGATATGATCTTATCGTAGTAATGGGAGACCTCAATGCGAAAGTTGTAACACACAATACATATAATGAAAGAGTAATGGGGAAATGCGGCAGCGGAACAGCAAACGAAAATGGGGATAAATTAATAAGTTTCTATAGTATTAACAACCTGGTCATTGGAGGAACACTTTTCCCACACAAAAAAATTCATAATTAACGTGGGAATCACCAAATGGTCGGGACAGAAACCAGATAGACCACATGATGATTAATGGTAGATGGAGACATGCATTACAAGAGGTTAAGGTAAGAAGAGATGCGGATGTGGGAAGTGATCACCATTTTGTAGTAGCAAAACTGAAAGTGAAACTCAGAACGGCTGGACCAACTGTAACTACACAAAAAAGGTTTGACATCAGAAATTGAAGGACCCCCTTACCAGAAAAGTTTTTGCGGATGATATAAAGAAGCGATATCAATTTGTCAAAAGTCAGGAAAAGACATTGACTGATGATATAGACCAGAAATTCAACACGATTTCAACAATATATAAGGAAATCAGCAAATCGTGCTTGGGATTCCAGGAAAGGAAGAAGCAAGACTGGATAACACCTCACTTACTTACTTAGTCGTTCCCCTTCTACCGTGAAGTGTAGAGGTTTGGAAGAGAGAGCCCAGACTATCCTATCGGCTGTCTTCCTCCTGGCCTGCTTCTATTCTAGCCCTCGGTCCTTCAAAGATTGTCTAATGTTGTTCTCCCAGCGGACGCTGGGTCGTCCTGGGAGTCTGGATCCCTGGCTCTTTGTTTCCCATGCTTGTCATGGTAGCCGATCTTCTCCCATTCTGCAGACATGGCCAAACCATCTTAGTTGGGACTGTTCTACTTGGGTCTGCAGGGGGTGGGATTTTAGGACTTGACGTATCGTCTGGTTGCGGACCATGTCTCTTCTTGTTACTTCAACCACCTTCCTCAGATACCTCATTTCTGAGGTTGGGATCTGGCTTTTGTGGATTGTGGTCATTGCCCATGAATCGCATCCATATGTCAAGACTGGGACATAGGTGGAGCGGTATACAGCCATCTTCGTTTTCTTACCAACCTCTCTCTTGCTGAGGAATCCTCGATTTATGGCCTGAAAAAGTCTCACAGCTGCTGCTTTTCGAGTGGCCAACTCTTCTTTGATGCCTCCCTTTCGGTCTATAATAGCTCAGCGATATTTAAAGTGGTGGACCTGCTCCAGTACCTGTTCTCCCAGCTTAATCTGATGTCTTCTCTCTTCTCGTGATATCACCATGGATTTTGTTTTAGAGCTGCTTATGACCATCCTTCTTTTCTCCGGCTCTTCCTTCCAGACTTGCAGGTTGGATTGGAGATGTGCCTCTGATTTAGCAATCATGGTAACATCACCAGCAATTGCCAGCTCTGAAATACAGACCTGTCTCATCTTCCAGTACCCCACTGAATACTTTCTTGTTCTCTCCTTACATGCCTTGATAACATCGTCCATGAGGAGTATGAAAAGACAAGGTGATATCCTGTCACCTTATCTTACACCAGTGGTGGTCCTGAACTCTTCTGACTTATGGTTTTCTGTCCTCACATAATTTCTGCAAGACTTGTAGAAGCTCTGTATAGCATGAATCAGAGGTGCTGGAATGTTCTTCCTTGCCAAATAGTCCCAAAGTTTGCTCCAGGGGACCCTGTCAAACGCCTTTTCCAGGTCTATGAAACAAAGATGGATCTCACTGTTATACTCAAAGACCTTTTCACTCAGCTGTCTGAGTGTGAAGATTAGGTCTTGAATACTTCGGTTTGCTCGGAATCCGCACTGGACCTCATCCAATTGTGGCTCAGCTAGGCGTGGGAGTCTCTGCTCTAGGATTCTAGAGTAGATTTTACCAGGGACACTGAGAAGGGATATGCATCTATGGCTTCCACATTGTCGATTGTCACCCTTTTTGAAAATTGGTATTATGATGACAATCTCCCAATCCTTTGGTATGGTCTTGTTGCACCATGCTGCCTGTAGGACCCTTAAGAGTAATTGGTCGCCTGATGCTCCCATGTACTTAACCATTTTTGGTGTTATACCATCATGCCCTGCTGCTTTGCCCATCTTGATTTTCTCCAGTGCTGCCTTCAGTTCTTTCATCTTTATGTCATCTTTATCACCATTTGTTTCCTCTTCTGTGCTAGTGGTTATCATTTCTGATGCTTGACCTTGCTCACCATCAAGGAGTTCTGAGAAATATTCTTTCCATCCTTCCATTACTTACTTCGGGGCAGTAAGCAATTTGCCTTGCTTGTCCTTTATAAATTTGAGAGGACATTGTTTTTCCTTCCTCGTGTTCTTTAGTGTCTTGTAGAACAATTTCTGGTTTTCTTGCGCATCTTTTTCTAGCTTTTCTCCAAATTCTTCCCAGGACTTCTGTTTTGCTGCTAGCACCTTGTTCTTTGCTTCTGTTCTGAGTATCACATATTCTCTATATTTATCTATTTGTCCTGCTGTGTTTTTAGCTCCTAAGTATTGTTTCCATGCCATTTTCTTCTCTCTTATTTTCTCTTTGACTTCCTCTGTCCACCAAGGTGTCCTCTTTCTCTTGTTCCCAAGTCGGACTTCACCACATGCTCCTGCAGCAGCTGTCTTTATGATGTCCTTGAATTTAAGCCAGAGGGTTTCTAAGTCATCAGGTTGTTCTTCTGTGTTTCTCACTGCTGTAGCACTAAGCCCCTGATATCTGGTCTTAATTTCTGGCTCTTTAGCTTGTAGGTCTTAATGCTCATTTCTCCCGTTGGTTTACTTGGTTTCTTGCGTCATGTTGGGCAGTTCCTAGGCTGAGCAACTCTTTCAGTTGTTCTTTTGATTGTAAGCAGGTAGTGATCACTTCCAATCTCTGGCCCCCTCCAGACTCTAGCATCCTGGACATATTTAAATGAGCTCCTCCTATTAATGGCATAGTCGATCACGGACTTCTCATTCTTTGTTGGTTCACATCTACTGTAGGCATGAATGCGCTTACGGGTGAAATTTGTGTTTGTAATGATCAGGTCTGGAACAGGAGCATATATTGGCAAGAGGGAGGTGTGTACAATATTTTCAAGGGAGTAAAGTGTTAGAGACTTGCCTATACTAGGTCTAACATCTAGAGGTGGGAGTGAAGTGTTAGAGACTTGCCTATACTAGGTCTAGCATGAAGAGGTGGGAGTGAAGTGTTAGAGACTTGACTATACTCGGTCTAGCATCAATGGTGGGAGTGAAGTGTTAGAGACCTGACTATACGAGAACCAACACCGAGAGGTGGGATTGAAGTGTTAGAGACTTGCCTATACCAGGTCCAGCATCGAGAGGTGGGAGTGAAGTGTTAGAGACTTGACTATACTCGGTCTAGCATCAAGAGGTGGGAGTGAAGTGTTAGAGACCTGACTATACGAGAACCAACACCGAGAGGTGGCAGTGAAGTGTTAGAGACCTGACCTTACTAGGACCAGCAGCGAGAGGTGGGAGTGAAGTGTTAGAGACTTGACTATACCAGGTCTAACATATATATATATATATACATACAACGGCGGCGTAGATTACTAAGGGGGTTTTTGAAGCGATTGGAGTCTTTTGTGCTGGTGGGGGTGACGACACGTGGTTGTAGCTGGTGGTTGTAGCTGGTGGTTGTGAGTTTTTTTTGTGTGTGTATATTACAATTTAAAATATTATGGATAATATAAATACGATATTTATACATACAATATTTAGACATCATAGATAACAAAGGTTCTTTAAGTGTAATAAATGTGTTTAATTCTTTTAACAGAAGACGAAATATCAAGCTAAAGCGCTAGTCTCAGCCGCTTTGTAGGTCTCTGCTTCTTCGGTGGTAGATTAAAGACATCGTCCGGGTGCTAGCCTGTGGTTGCTGTAGGGGACAAGGGTTGGTGTTAGGACACCAGCTCGGTTCTGGTGATATTGGTTGATAACAACTGGAGTTGATGTAGTGGTCAAACGTGTTACTGGTACAAGTAGTAGGACAGGTATCCGTGTTTGGTCCCTGTAGTCGGTCAAATTTGGCGAGGATTTCGCCCTGTAAAGCTAACAATGTTCAAACTCAGGGCGAGTCAACGTAATGCCGGTTTTGGTAGGAAACTTTAGATATGATTCACCAAAGTATTTTCGCACGTGTAGTAAAAGCTGGTTTCGGTAAAAGCTTACAGACGCGGCCTTCAAACCACTATCCAACGGTTTAAGCATTTCATCACTTCTACGCATGTATACCCAGTTTGTAGGAACGGGAGTAGTCATCTTAGTGATTTGTGAACGTGAGTGCGTTGGTCTCCCAAGTGTCTATTTATATGAAGGAAAACTAGTTTAATCTGGATTTGAAACGTGTCCAGACATCTTGCGCGCTAACAGAGGGCTGATTAGTAAAAAAAACTAATTGATAGTTGACGCGTTGTCGATGTGAAATTTTTTTGTGTGTGTGCTGGTATTGTAAGTGGAGAGGATACAAATGTACGCGAAGTGAGGTAATTTATAAGCAAAGAGGCGTAATAAGTATTTATATTTAAATTTTTATTATATTATTATTATGAAACGGGGACATTGTCGGCGTGTACCAGGCTAGCGATGTAAAAATAGGACAGAGAATTTCCGTTGTTGGGTGAGTACAACTAAAAGACTAGCTTATTGTGACGTTTATTGAGACCATTAGTAAATTTTTTCCGCCCCGCGTTTGTTGTGTAGTGAGGACCTCCAAAAAAAGTGTGTTTGTCTGGTGAATTGTGTGCAGGTATTGATGAGAATTACAACTAATTGGTGTTAGCTTTCTTGGTTTGATAGTCCTTTTCACAGTGTAAAATCACTATTGGTTATCTGTAGTGTTTTAAATAGTTTTGTCAAGCCATTATTTCTATAATATTTAGGGGTCATCTCGATGCTGAATAAACGCTAGATGTATATTTATCAGATCACCGAGGGCGTATGCGCATGCGCGCATATCTTCACACGCCAAAAAAAAAACCTTTACAGGAGCGATTATATGTTGATTTTTCATTGTCGCTGTTAAAGAGGTCATACCGCAGACTTGTGTAGATTGACCAATTATTGTGGAGGTAGTGTATTCTTAAGCAATAACAGGAGATTTTTGTGTATTTCATGAAATTTTAGGTATAGGTACACTGTCCAAAAGTGAGCTCATCAGAACGTTGTTATCTATGTGTATGTGTTGTAATCTTGTTACAAACAACAAGCTGATTTAGATGTAGCTTTAATATTTTTTATTGGAAGGAGTTGTGCTTTTATCTTTTTATGTGAATATAACAATCGATTTGTTCCAAAACCTTCAGGCAACTATGTTGCTGCTTGACATGAGAAGAAAGAATTTTTGTAAGGAAGCACTAAGTGAAGTCCCAATTTTCCTACCCGCTAAAGAATAAAGAGGAAAATTTAAAAAAGTGATACATTTTATAGAGGAAGCTGACTAATGAGTGGTGGTGTTGATGTTGGTTTTTGTGTTGTGTTGACGTGTAGGTATTGAGAATATAGGGTGGTGAGAGGTGACGTTTTGTAATTATCGGAGGCAGCTATTCTTGTGATGTAAAAATATGACAGGGAATTTCCGTTGTTGGGGGAATGTAATTACATAATGATAAGGGTGCTGGTCCACGGGGTAGTTTTTTTATTATTTATATTATAGCATGAGTAATAAGTCTACTCACCCCAATGGCCATCTAGTGGTATGTAAGTGACCCCGCACACAGCCGTATTCTCCATCATAAAAAACACTGTCAAAGACCAGGCTGGACAATGCTAAATAGACAGGTTTATTGAACACAACGAAGCTCTTTAGAGATATGTCCCATATGCAGACTAGATTATGGCGTCATCTAGACACGCCTTAGTGTTGCAGACTGCAACCGGAACAAGGTCGAGGCCATTTTCATCCATTTTTAATAAAGTTCAAACACTGGCTTTTACCGCTAGCAATAAACTCGATCGATGGGCTGCGCAAGACGTCGCGACGAAACAAACGATCGTTTATAAAATTCCGTTACCATAGAGGGTGACGTCAGGGCTAAATATAGCTATCTAGAAAAGCGTAATAAAAATCTAACAGGCAGAGTTTTGCGTATTGGTAGACGAAAAATTCCTATCTGCAACGAGATTTGCCTTTGTAAGACTAACATTTACCTTTGTAAGATTAACATTGCTACTTATTTCTGTTCACTTCATTGCAGACAAGCGCAAAACACAAGAGATCAATAGTGGAAATTAATAAAAGAAGCATTCCTTCGTTCGTGTGTTCGAACCCCCGTGACTTAAGGTTTCACTTTTTTCACACGGGCGATATCTGGTGATAGGTTTTATATTGGCTCCCAAGCGGGTCAAACAGGCGGCGTCCACGGAAATTTAGAACATTAAATAATTATAACTAAGTATTTGTTCCAGTTATCAAACGGTTATCTACTTTTTTTTGTCCTGCAAGTTTCAAAATTTAGTGAAAATTTTTCTTCCAAGCAACAAAGAGGGTCCCACATTTTTTCCCAGTCCTGCGCAAAGGGTCCAACCTGTAGGTAAATAGATCAGATGTCAAACATGTCTTTTAATATTTCTTGGAGTTTTCCAAACTTTTCATTAAATATTTTCTCATTAAATATATTTTTTTTCCTGTTGTCAGTACTTGACAAGACAAATAATTCTTGTAGCTGGCAAATTTTTTCTTCCAGGTGACAAATATTTCTTCAACTTTTTCCCGCTTGTCGAATATTTCTTAGTTGTCAAACGTTTCTGACATGTGTCAAATATTTCTCCACATTTTTTTTCCACTTGTCAAATATTTCGTCAAACGTTTTACCAGTTGTCAAAAATTTCTTTCAGGTGGCAAATATTTCTTCAAACGTTTTGCCAGTTGTCAAATATTTCTTCGACTTTGTTTTGTCCACTTGTCAAATATTTCTTACAGTTGACAAATATTTATGCAAATAAGGCTTACAGCTGTCAAAAAATTTCGTCCAATTGTCAAATATTTCTTCAAACGTTTTGCCACGTGGTGTTAAGTCAGCCGGCGCGGTGCATTGGTCAGCATCGCGGCGGCTTCCTTAACCGTCCCAGAGTTCCTAGTTTGACAACTAAGAAATATTCGACAAGCGGGAAAAAAGTTGAAGAAATATTTGTCACCTTGAAGAAAAAATTTGCCAGCTACAAGAATTATTTGTCTTTTCAAGTACTGACAACAGGAAAAATATATATTTAATGAGAAAATATTTAATGAAACGTTTGGAAAACTCCAAGAAATATTAAAAGACGTGTTTGACATCTGATCTATTTACCTACAGGTTGGACCCTTTGCACAGGACTGAGAAAAATTTTGGGACCCTCTTTGTTGCTTGGAAGAAAAATTTTCACTAAAGTTTGAAACTTGCAGGACAAAAAAAGTAGATAACCGTTTGATAACTGGAACAAATACTTAGTTATAATTATTTAATGCTCTAAATTTCCGTGGACGCCACCTGTTTGACCCGCTTGGGAGCCAATATAAAACCTATCACCAGATATCGCCCGTGTGAAAAAAGTGAAACCTTAAGTCACGGGGGTTCGAACACACGAACGAAGGAATGCTTCTTTTATAAATTTCCACTATTGATCTCTTGTGTTTTGCGCTTGTCTGCAATAAAGTGAACAGAAATAAGTAGCAATGTTAGTCTTACAAAGGTAAATGTTAGTCTTACAAAGGCAAATCCAGTTGCAGATAGGATTTTTTCGTCTACCAATACGCAAAACTCTGCCTGTTAGATTTTTATTACGCTTTTCTAGATAGCTATATTTAGCCCTGACGTCACCCTCTATGGTAACGGAATTTTATAAACGATCGTTTGTTTCGTCGCGACGTCTTGCGCAGCCCATCGATCGAGTTTATTGCTAGCACAGGTAAAAGCCAGACACAGTGTTTGAAGAAGCCCTGACGTCACCCTTATTTATAAAATGGATGAAAATGGTCTTGCGCAGCCCATCGATCGGTTCATTGCTAGCGGTAAAAGCAGTGTTTGAACTGCAACCTTGTTCCGGTTGCAGTCTGCAACATTAAGGCGTGTCTAGATGACGCCATAATCTAGTCTGCATATGGGACATATCTCTAAAGAGCTTCGTTGTGTTCAATAAACCTGTCTATTTGGCATTGTCCAGCCTGGTCTTTGACAGTGTTTTTTATGATGGAGAATACAGCTGTGTGCATGGTCACTTACATACCACTAGATGGACATTGGGGTGAGTAGACTTATTACTCATGCTATAATATAAATAATAAAAAACTACCCCGTGGCGCAGAATCCTTATCATTATGTAATTACATTCCCCCAACAAACGGAAATTCCCTGTCATATTTTACATCACAAGAATAGCTGCCTCCGATAATTACAAAACGTCACCTCTCACCACCCTATATTCTCAATACCTACACACCAACACAACACAAAAACCAACATCAACACCAACACCCACGATTATTAGTCAGCTTCCTCTATAAAATGTATCACTTTTTTAAATTTTCCTCTTTATTCTATAGCGGGTAGGAAAAAGGGAATTCACTTAATGCTTGCTTATAAAAATTCCTTCTTCTCATGTCAAGCAGCAACATAGTTGCATGAAGGCTTTGGAACAAATCGGTTGTTATATTCATGTAAAAGGGTAAAAGCACAACTTCTTCCAATAAAAAAATATTAAAGCTACGTCTAAATCAGCTTGTTGTTTGTAACAAGACTACAACACATCCACATAGATAACAACGTTCTGATGAGCTCACTTTTGGACAGCGTACCTATACCTAAACTTTCATGAAATACAAAAAAATCTCCTGTTATTGCTTAAGAATACACTACCTCCACAATAATTGGCCAATCTACACAAGTCTGCGGTATGTCCTCTTTAACAGTGATAGTGAAAATCAACATATAAACGCTCCTGTAAAGATTTTTTTTGACGTGTGAAGTTATGCGCGCATGCGCATACGCCCTCGGTGATCTGATAAATATACATCTAGCGTTTATTCAGCGTCGAGATGGCCCTAAATATTATAGAAATAATGGCTTAACAAAACTATTTAAAACACTACAGATAACCAATAGTGATTTTACACTGTGAAAAGGACTATCAAACCAAGAAAGCTTACACCAATTAGTTGTAATTCTCATCAATCCCTGCGCACAAACCACAAGACAAACACACTTTTTTGGAGGTTCTCACTACACAACAAACGCGGGGCGGGAAAAATGTACTAATGGTCTCAATAAACGTCACAATAAGCTAGTCTTTTAGTTGTACTCACCCAACAACGGAAATTCCCTGTCCTATTTTTACATCGCAAGCCTGGTACACACCGCCAATGTCCCCGTTTCACAATAATAATATAATAAAATTTAAATATAAACACTTATTACGCCCTTGTGCTTATAAATTACCTCACTTCGCGTACATTTGTATCCTCTCCACTTACAATACCAGCACACATAAAAAAATTTCTCACATCGACAACGCGTCAACTATCGATTAGTTTTTCTACTAATCAGCCCTCTGTTAGCGCGCAACAAGTCTGGACACGTTTCAAAAACCAGATTAAACTAGTTTTCCTTCATATAAATAGACACTTGGGAGACCAACGCACTCACGTTCACAAATCACTAAGATGACTACTCCAGTTCCTACAAACTGGGTCTACATGCGTAGAAGTGATGAAATGCTTAAACCGTTGGATAGTGGTTTGAAGGCCGCGTCTATAAGTTTTTACAGAGACCAGCTTTTACTACACGTGCGAAAATACTTTGGTGAATCATATCTAAAGTAGCCTACCAAAAACCGGCATTACGTTGACTCGCCCTGAGTTTGAACATTTGTTGGCTTTACAGGGCGAAATCCTCGCCGAATTTGACCGACTACAGGGACCAAACACGGATACCTGTCCTACTACTTGTACCAGTAACACGTTTGACCACTACATCAACTCCAGTTGTTATCAACCAATATCCCCAGAACCGAGTTGGTGTCCTAACACCAACCCTTGTCCCCTACAGCAACCACAGACAAGCACCCGGACGATGTCTTTAATCTACCACCGAAGAAGTAGAGACCTACAAAGCGGCTGAGACTAGCGCTTTAGCTTGATATTTCGTCTTCTTTTAAAAGAATTAAACACATTTATTAAAAAATCTTGGCCTTTGTTATCTATGATGTATAAATATTGTGTGTATAACTATTGTGCGTATACGTATTAATATATGTTGTAACATATATATTGTATAAATATTGTATAAAAAGACAACACAACACAATGCCGAATCATACACAATACAACAGCACACAAAAACGCACACCCATCAGTTACACCACACCACACAGCAATTACAATACCTACACACTAAATTACCAGACAAGACCAAACGCCATACCACCTGCGCACTCAAACATCAATCTTCACTCCCACCTCTAGATGGTGGCCCTGGTATAGTCAAGTCTCTAACACTTTAATCCCACCTCTAGATTCTAGACCTAGTATAGTCAAGTCTCTAACACTTCATTCCCACCTCTTCATGCTAGACCTAGTATAGGCAAGTCTCTAACACTTCACTCCCACCTCTAGATGGTGTCCCTGGTATAGTCAAGCCTCTAACACTTCACTCCCGCCTTTTGATGGTAGACCAAGTATAGTCAAGTCTCTAACACTTCACTCCCACCTCTTCATGCTGGTCCTCGTATAGTCAAGTCTCTAACACTTCACTCCCACCTCTAGATACTGGACCAGGTATAGTCAAGTCTCTAACACTTCACTCCCACCTCTCGATGCTGGTTCTGGTATAGCCATGTCTCTAACACTTCACTCCCACCTCTAGATGTTAGCCCTAGTATAGTCAGATCTGTAACACTTCACTCTCACCTCTTGACGCTAGACCTAGAAAAGGCAAGTCTCTAGCACTTCACTCCCACCTCTAGAGAGTGGACCTGGTATAGTCAAGTCTCTAACACTTCATTCCCACCTCTCGGTACTGGTCCTCGTATACTCATGTCTCTAAAACTTCACTCCCACCTCTAGATGTTAGCCCTAGTATAGTCAGGTCTCTAACACCTCACTCCCACCTCTCGGTGCTGGTCCTCGTATAGGCAATTCTCTAACACTTCACTCCCACCTCTAGCTGCTAGACCTAGTAAAAGAGAGTCTCTAACACTTCACTCCCACCTTTCGATGCTGGACCTTGTACACTCAAGTCTCTAACACGTCACTCCCACCTCCAGATGCTGTCCCTGGTATAGTCAAGTCTCTAACACTTCACTCCCACCTCTTCATGCTAGACCTAGTATAATCAATAACACTTCACTCCCACCTCTAGCTGCTGGCACTAGTAAAGGCAAGTCTCTAACACTTCACTCCCACCTCTAGATGTTAGACCTGGTATAGTCAAGTCTCTAACACTTCACTCCCACCTCTCGCTGCTGATCCTAGTATAGTCAGGTCTCTAACTCTTCACTCCCACCTCTTGATGCTAGACTTAGTATAGTCAAGTCTCTAACACTTCACTCCCACCTCTAGATGCTGGCCCTGGTATAATCAAGTCTCTAACACTTCACTCCCACCTCTTCATGCTGGTTCTATTATAGTCAGGTCTCTAACACTTCATTCCCACCTCTCGCTGCTGGACCTAATATAGTCACGTCTCTAACACTTCACTCTCACCTCTTCATGCTAGACCTGGTATAGTCAATAACACTTCACTCCCACCTCTAGCTGCTGGTCCTAGTAAAGGCAAGTCTCTAACACTTTACTCCCACCTCTTCATGCTGTCCTATTATAGTCAGGTCTCTAACACTTCACTCCCACCTCTCGCTGCTGGTCCTCGCATAGGCAAGTCTGTAAATCTTCACTCCCACCTCTTTCTGCTAGACCTAGTATAGTCAATAACACTTCACTCCCACCTCTAGCTGCTGGCCGTAGTAAAGGCAAGTCTCTAACACTTCACTCCCACCTCTAGATGTTAGACTTGGTATAGTCAAGTCTCTAACACTTCACTCCCACCTCTAGATGCTGGCCCTGGTATAGTCAAGTCTATAACACTTCACTCCCACCTCTAGATGCTAGACCTAGTATAGTCAAGTCTTTAACTCTTCACTCCCACCTCTAGCTGCTGACCCTAGTAAAGGCAAGTCTCTAACACTTCACTCCCACCTCTTCATGCTGGTCCTATTATAGTCAGGTCTCTAACACTTCACTCCCACCTCTCGCTGCTGGTCCTCGTACAGGCAAGTATCTAACACTTCACTCCCACCTCTTCATGCTAGACCTAGTATAGTCAATAACACTTCACTCCCACCTCTAGCTGCTGGCCCTAGTAAAGGCAAGTCTCTAACACTTCACTCCCACTTTTAGATGTTAGACCTGGTATAGTCAAGTCTCTAACACTTCACTCCCACCTCTCGCTGCTGGTCCTGGTATAGGCAAGTCTCTAACACTTCACTCCCACCTCTCGATGCTGGACCTAATATAGGCAAGCCTCTAACACTTCACTCCCACCTCTCACTGGTGGTCCTAGTATAATCAGGTCTCTAACACTTCACTCCCACCTCTTCATGCTAGACCTAGTATAGACAAGTCTCTAACACTTCACTCCCTTGAAAATATTGTACACACCTCCCTCTTGCCAATATATGCTCCTGTTACAGACCTCCCATTTTGCCAAAATGTGATCCTACTCATATAATTTAAAAACAAATTGTACACACCTCCCCTTGCCAAATAAACAACAACACACAACAATTAAAACACATACTTATCTCCCCTTAGTTACCTACACGCCCGCCATTATTCAACTAATATATATTGCTATATAAAAGTCACGCGCATCCTGCACAATCGACCCGGAGTATTTTGCTATATAAAAGTCAGCGCATCCTGCACCATCGATCGGCGTATTTCCTGATATAAAAGTCACGCGCATCATGCACAATAATAATCGTTTTGTGCCTACTATACTACTTTGAAATCTCCGAGCATGATAATTTCATCTAGGCAGTCATCCACTGTCCTTTGAAGCAGCTCGAAGAATTCCTCCTTGACCTCTGCTCTGTCATCCTCATTTGGCCCATACACTATGACCAGGTTGACCATGGTTTCTCCTTCTTTTAGTTTACAACCATAATGCGCTCCGAGACAAAGTTCTATCCCTTGATACTACCTTTTTTGTTTTTTGGCCACAATGGAACCCACGCCCCCTCTAGCTCTTTCAGATGTGGGTACACCACTGTAGAGAAGCATGTTGTCATCGAGATCCATGACTCCTTGTCCCTTTTTCTTTGTTTCCGTTACAGCCAGGATTTCTAATTTTGCTTTCCTCATCTCTTCCATCAGCTCCTCTTCTTTCCAATTTATACTTCTTGTGTTCCAAGTTCCATAAGTCGTAGTCCGTTCCAGTTCGTCGCCTTTAGAATCAGTCCGGTTTTCTCTCTTGTAGTTCGCGTAATCATGTGTTAAAGCAAACAGGTGATTGGCCTGTTGTGCCTTTGCATGGTGGAGGGGCTGCCTCCTTACGGCCTCCATGCAGGTCGCCCTCCTCCTTTTTCAGCCGGGCTTGGGACCGGCCTAGGCGGAGTTCTGGATAACACCAGAAACATTAGACACCATAACGATGAAAAAGGACATGAAAAGAAAGAAAACAGAAGCGAAGTCCCCCAGGTTAAAGCAACTATATAGCGAACAGTACAGTCAGCTGTACAAGGAAGGTAAACGCCAAACCCGAGCCAACAAAAGGAATTTCCTAGACGATCTTGCAAGGCAGGCAGAAGAGGCAGCACTGAGAAATGAACAAAGCACAGTATACAAAATAACTAAAATCATCAGCGGAAAAAGAGGTGCAAACAATATTACATTAGTAAGAGATAAGCAAGGAAATCTCATCACGACAGTAGAGGGACAGGAAACAAGATAGACAGAGCATTTCAGAGAAACTCTGAACAAGGTACCACCAGAGACACAATTGAATGTACCTGAGGGAGAGGAATCACTCTTCTCTCAGTTCCCAGCAAAATACTAGGCAGGATAATTATACAGAGAATTTCAAAAGCAGTAGACCACAAATTGAGGAAAGAAAAAGCAGGTTTTAGAAAGAACAGAAGATGTGTAGATCATATATTTACCCTCAGGGATATAGCCACAAAGACAGCTTATCAAAAAGCCACTCAAGGGACAGTTTTTAACAGTCATAGACTGGGTCAATCATAAAAACCGATGCGCGTTGGTCAGATAAGACAGAGGGCAGTCCAAGAGAAATAAGATGGACTACATTTTCTACATTGGAAGATCTGGAATATGCAGATGACATTGCACTACTAGCACATTCACATCAACATATTAAGGAAAAAACGGATAGACTTAATAAGTATAGCCAGCAGGTGGGCTTGAACATCAATCTAAAGAATACAGAGGTCATGACGCTCAATGTGAGCAACCCTGAGCCCATATCAGTAAGGAATCAGCAACTGGAACAGACAGACACCTTCACATGCCTAGAATGCAAAGTAACACCAGATGGCGGAGCAAGCAAAGACATCAACAACAGGATGAACAAAGCAAGAACAGCCTTTTTTGGTCTAAACAACATCTGGAAGTCCTCTCAGTATAGCACAAGCACAAAATTAGGATTATATCAGAGCTGTTTGCTTTCTGTGCTTCAATATGGTATGGAATGCTGGAGAGTTACAGAAAAGGAAATGTCGAAATTGTCCTCTTTTCACACAACATGCCCAAGAAAAATTATCCGAATCTTTTGGCCGAAGACCATCACCATCTAAGATCTGCTTACTCGGAGCAAGAAAGAGGACATGCACACCATCATAGCTGGTAGACGCTAGAGCTGGGTTGGCAATGTCCTCATAAGAGACCCCGATGCCATCACAAGAACAGCTATGCTTTGGACCCCTGAAGGAAAGCGAAAGAGAGGCCGACCAAAAACAACCTGGCGGAGGACTGTGGAGGCTGAGATGCAAAGAATGAACCAGAGTTGGGGCACTGTACGAAGGATGGCCACCGACCGAGCAAAGTGGAATCAATTTGTTGTTGCCCTACAAGACGACACCAGGCGTGGTGGAAACTGACTGCTTAGACGGTTGGCGGCTACGGATCAAAGAAGAAGAAGAAGAAATTGATACATGATCCATGGATGATGGTTCAAGAATATTTGTGATGCATCTATTTACCATTGTGTGCATTACTTTGCTTAAATTCTAGTGATAATTGGCAAATTTCAGGTGCATATACATATATCATCAGCTGCCATCTCCACAACGAAGGTTGGCTGTAATGGGTATCCAACGTCTTGTATTTGTGTTGCGATTCCATTACATTCTTTAGGGCGTACGTGGTAAGGCCCAATCTCTTCCACAGTGGCTAGCCGTTGTCTTTTTCTATGCCCGACACGCCTCTAGTGCCCCACTAACACAGTGCTTTTTCGCTGTGTGAGCCGTTGATCTTTTAAGATTCCTCCGTCTCACTCTTTGTGTACTAGGGATGGACATTCCCTTGAGTAAGATTGCTCCTACTTCACTCATGTAGTTTAGCCAGTTAGCCAAGACTGTTGCCCGGGATGTGGCCGTACACGAGAGGTATTCGTGGAGCCCCACATGAGCTAGATAAAGAGAGGAGAACCAAATATGATCCGGACTATCCATTAAGGATATTGCTGTCTCTCACCGAGAGGTACTATCCCTCTATTTTTTTCCTACATCCCGTATACAAATATAGAGATAACTATTATGTGCATTTCTCTGGGAAGGTAAAGGTGGCCGTCGTGATACTGACCACATCACCCCTAGTTTGCCGGTGGTCAAGAAAATATGAGCTAACACCATATTATCAATATGCCTCAATGGGCATGTAACGGGATCCTTTACCGTTTTACTATGCGCATCAGCTTTGTGACGAAATCAGTTGTGCACTTTTTATACCTTTCGTTCTCTCTGGCAGTATCACTTCACTTCTTCATTTTCCTCACCGATCTTCCTGTTATTTGGCATATTTTACGCACTTATATTTTTTGCTCTGACGACTCCCTAGACTTGTTTACGTTTTGCCAGGTAAATCGAAGTAATACAAGGCTAATTAGACAGGTCAGCGGATAATACTTTTATTACTTACGTCGTCTACCCACCTTTGATAGAGATGATATTGTGGACACAGGTGGTCTCGCCCGATCGACGGAAAGAAATCTGTCTGGGAGATGCACGCGTAAACGCAGGTGTATATATATAATCGTTTCCGCTGAACCAACTCTGTATCAATATTACAGATAACGGGTCAGAGCAGACAATATGGGCGGAAGGTATTAGTCAGGAAATAAGGTCACCGATGTGTTTGTGAGTTTGTACAAATACAATCGGACCCGGCCGGCACTTCCAAGTGCATGACATTTTTGGGACGAAGCATCTAATGAAAGCTGCTGTGTCTATTCTGCTGTGCAAGGAGATTGTATATCCTATTGGGGTAAGTTGTGAACACATAGTTTAAAATGTGAATTGTGATATATCTGTACTTGCTAAGTGGTTATACTAGTCATAGGAGGCTGGCAACCTCAAAATATGAAAATAGTATATTCATAAACCACTACCACAAGCGCTGGTTATTGCTTCTTGCTAGTCGTACAGAAAACCGACAGCAGAGGTGACCCCAGACTCCGAATGGAGCAGTGAGAAGTAATGATTCCATCACATGTGCCTAAAGTGTATAGTATCATTTTGTGAGATATATGTACCTTGTTAATTGAAATTCAGACAAGCCATTGCCCTCGCGCTGTCCAGACACATTTTCACCATTAAAGTAACCAGAAGAATAACGGGGATTTCTAATCATATTCCCTGAGTTATACAGTGTATTCAGAGAGGCTAACATTGGTGGGTGGACAGCGAGACAATGCACCTGTTAATTTGCAGCCCACAAATGTACTTAGCAGAGGCATTTGATATTTTATTTTTCCTAAAGTTCGTGGTTCGAAGCTATAAGACGGTTCTTAGGATTAGACCAGTCTGAAGTAAGAATCTTCGACACTATCTTTTGCGATTCAAAAGCTGTGTTCGCCAACATCTACCGACAGTGAACACGTTGTGAAGATACCCACCTTGACATTAGGAGTGAGGTTCATTTAGACGCCTCTAGAGTCCTCATCACAAAAAACCTGACAACGACCCAGTGCAGTAATCAGCAAGCTAAGTCTTTTGTAACAGGCACGCAAAGGACACTAATAACCATCAGTCTTCAATGAAATCTCAGTGAAGACAAAGTTTAAAACCTCATAAAACCATTTTCATCTACATTTATTTAAATTTGTTAAAGACTTGCTTGCTTGCTTGCTTGCTTTTATCCCCGATGAGGGTGCGAGTAGCTAGACTCTTATACCCTTGGCACACAGATAGCTTGGTATGGCGGTGGCGCAGCCACCGCCACGCATCTGCATACGGTCCGTGTTGCCACACGGCCAGAAAGCCACCCATCGTGCCCCCAAGCGATGAGTGAGCAACCCGCCGTGCATCTACGCACTGTTTGGGGAGTGGTTTGGGCTTTTTTTCACCCCAGGGAGCATCCTAGACTCAGACCAGGCTACACCAGGCCCACTATGGCGTGTGTGTACTGACCCGAGGTTTGATAGCTCTCTACCCTGCAAAGGGGGTATAGCTCCGAGACAAGACTGACACGAGCAATCAGTCAAAGGTGGGCTTTGTTGCAACCCCAAGGAACCTCTTATCGGGTAGCGAGGGTGCAATGCCACGAGAAAAGAGGTTCTCTACCCTGCAAAGGGGGTTATATCTCCGTGACTAGACGTATCGAGGCGTAGCGCGCCTCTACGTTATCTAGACGGACACAGTCACATTGCACTGCCTCTTACAAACTCATTGTTGATTCAACGCTTATAGATAAGAGAGCGCATGTATGGTCGAAAATCTTTATATATATATATACTGCTCAAAAAAAGTTAATGCCCACTTTCAATTTTTAGGTCATTTCAACTAAGCTGTTTTTTTTTAAACCTGAACACTCAGTCAAAAAAGTTTTGCTGCATTTTGTTGCATGCTTAAACAATGTTTGTTAATCTGACAATAAATCAAATCTGTGTCACGTGTGTGTACCTCCAATGTCAATCAAATGTACGTGGTGGAAAGGGAAATAATGCATGTTTGAAAATGCTTCCTATGGCAAAGCCTGTTGATAACATTGCTGAAATTTGCTTTTCACGTGCAAGTCGTGACTATGGTGAACACATTTCACCCAATTTTCGGAAGGAACGGGAAAAGGGTATGTTTGTAACATTTACCATTTTAGCCATATATATTTTATTTTTTTTTAACAGCCATAGAGCCAAAATTAACTATAAAAGGAATTAACTCAGCTGGGTGCTCGAACAAGCCAAACCATTGCTTAAAACTTCACAAAAGGTGCCGGATCAGATATAAGTTAAAAGTGCTCTGCCCTATTCAGCAATGTTCTTGACTTCTGAATTATCTTGTGGAAACTCCCTTGAGATAGAAGCGTCATTATCCTTCTATCTACAACTCTGTCAAGAGTAATCTTGTGCGCAGGTTGACACCTTTGACGATCCATTTTAGATACATTTTAGAGTTTTGGCCACTGGTGGACTACTACTGCGGAGCAAAGGGGAGGCAAATCCCGTGGCAGCTTAATAGTTTGTTTTAAACGTTATCTTTCGTTCCAGTTTGTCTACACTTACAGTTGTTTATTCCGTCCTTGCTCTTAGCTCTGCTTGTGTTCCTCTATTATGGATTCTCAGTCTATCAATCATTACCTTTCATCTCTCCATGGAGGAACCTAACATACAGGGAATCCTGTCCTGTGACATTCACTCAATGTTCTTCCATGCCTTTCTTTAATCCCCCTGTTATATCTGCCTACCATCTTTAATCCCCCTGTTATATCTGCCTACCATCTTTAATCCCCCTGTTATATCTGCCTACCATCTTTAATCCCCCTGTTATATCTGCCTACCATATCCTCGCTAGTGTGTTTTTTCATCATCTTGTTTTTAGTTATTTTTTTCCATAACCAGAGGCACTTGGGCTTTTAGCCCTTCGGCCCAATGACATGTCATTGCGAGGCTGGGGAATCTGTGGACTTTCCTTCGAATCCGGTCAGGAGCTTCGCTCCTTCCACAGAGGGTTTATTTCTGGAGCCGTTCAGGTTATTCAGTCAAAATATCGGTCGATGACACTCCCTCAAATGCCTACGCCCGGGCTTGAACCTTGAACACCTGATCGCCAGCGCAACGTGGTAACCATTACACCAGAGCGGCTCCCTTTTCATCATCTTCATGACCACCATCATCATTTTTCTTTGCGTTCTTTACGGAGCATGGAGCCACCACTGTAGATCAGTGTTTCTCAACCTTTTCATGTTCACGGCACACTTTTCAATTTTCCATACATTTGCGGCACACCTATCCAACCCCGCGCCTGAATAAATAATCACAGTGATATATATTAAATTGTATTGTGGGTACTTTAGAATAAAGAAAACCCTCAATTTGATTTTCTTTTAATTGTTTAAAATGATTCTGAAGAATATATATTTTTGTTCACAGCAGTTAATAGCTCCAGTTATTATTAAATGAATTCAAGATGGAAAATCAATTTTATATTACATGATCACTAAAAATATGCTTTATGTAGTAAATTTACAAAATGTTTAGCGGCACACTTTAATAGGCGCGGCGGCACACTACTTGAGACACACTGCTGCAGAAGGTCCACGTGCAAGAAGCCTGCACCAAGCACTCACATACTCTTGCAGCGGTGATGCTTGGGGCAATTTATTTGACATGACGAGATTACCACTCTCGTGCACAAACCTCGTATTAGTCTCCTTATCTGAGTGGACAATGGCCTTATTCTTTCTTTGTCTCTACTGAGAGCCCTGGAAACTACGCGTGGGCCAGTGTGTTTTTAGTCGTCCCATTTGTCTGAACTCAGAGCCCTGGAAACTACGCGTGGGCCAGTGTGTTTTTAGTCGTCTCATTTGTCTGAACTCAGAGCCCTGGAAACTACGCGTGGGCCAGTGTGTTTTTAGTCGTCCCATTTGTCTGAACTCAGAGCCCTGGAAACTACGCGGGGGCCAGTGTGTTTTTAGTCGTCCCATTTGTCTGAACTCAGAGCCCTGGAAACTACGCGGGGGCCAGTGTGTTTTTAGTCTTCCCCTTTGTCTCTACTGAGAGCCCTGGAAACTACGCGGGTGCCAGTGTGTTTTTGGTCTTTCCTTTTGTCTCAACTCAGAGCCCTGGAAACTACGCGGGGGCCAGTGTGTTTTTAGTCTTCCCCTTTGTCTCAACTCAGAGCCCTGGAAACTACGCGGGGACCAGTTTGTTTTTAGTCTTCCCCTTTGTCTCAACTCAGAGCCCTGGAAACTACGCGGGGGCCAGTGTGTTTTTAGTCTTCCCCTTTGTCTCAACTCAGAGCCCTGGAAACTACGCGGGTGCCAGTGTGTTTTTGGTCTTTCCTTTTGTCTCAACTCAGAGCCCTGGAAACTACGCGTGGGCCAGTGTGTTTTTAGTCTTCCCCTTTGTCTCAACTCAGAGCCCTGGAAACTACGCGGGGACCAGTGTGTTTTTAGTCCTACCCGTTGTCTCAACTCAGAGCCCTGGAAACTACGCGGGGGCCAGTGTGTTTTTAGTGTTCCCCTTTGTCTCAACTCAGAGCTCTGGAAACTACGCGTGGGCCAGTGTGTTTTTAGTCTTCCCCTTTGTCTCAACTCAGAGCCCTGGAAACTACGCGTGGGCCTGTGTGTTTTTAGTCTTCCCCTTTGTCTCAACTCAGAGCCCTGGAAACTACGCGTGGGCCAGTGTGTTTTTAGTCTTCCCCTTTGTCTCAACTCAGAGCCCTGGAAACTACGCAGGGACCAGTTTGTTTTTAGTCTTCCCCGTTGTCTCAACTCAGAGCCCTGGAAACTACGCAGGAACCAGTTTGTTTTTAGTCTTCCCCTTTATCTCAACTCAGAGCCCTGTAAACTACGCGGGGGCCTGTGTGTTTTTAGTCTTCCCCTGTGTCTCAACTCAGAGCCCTGGAAACTACGCAGGGACCAGTTTGTTTTTAATCTTCCCCTTTGTCTCTTACCCTGTAAATTCCAGAATAGATACTGCCTTGTAAATTACGGATTATAGCTCCTAGATATCTGAACTGGTCACTGTCTCTAAGTCTTGTTCAATTATATTGATGTTTCTGTTTATTCCTTCAGATTCTACAACAACAGGGGCTCACAGAAGTCAATCCGACATACTTGCCCCAAGAACGTAAACTTCATCTCCCCGCTACGCTTCACGGCAACTTCTTCTTCTTCTTAGATCCTTAACCACCGACCGTCAAAGCAGTCAGTGGCCATCACGCCTAGTGGCGTCTTGTAGGGCAACAACAAATTGATTCCACTTTGCTCGGTCGGTGGCCATCCTTCGTACAGTGCCCCAACTCTGGTTCATTCCTTGCATCTCAGCCTCCACAGCCCTCCGCCAAGTTGTTTCCGGTCGGCCTCTCCTTCGCTTTCCCTCAGGGGTCCAAAGCATAGCTGCTCCTGTGATGGCACCCCCCCCCCCCCCCCCGAGGACATGACCAACCCAGCCCCAGCGCCCGCCAGCCACGATGGCGTGCACGTCCCCCTGCTCGCTACGAGCAAGCAGACCCCGGCCGGTGATGGCACCCGGCCAAAAGACTCGGTGAACCCCTCTTAGGCATGTTGTGTGAAAAGAGGACAATTTCGACATTTCCCTCTCTGCAACTCTCCAGCACCCCGCACCACAGAGAAGCACAGAAAGCACACAGCTCTGACACAATCCCAATTTTGTGCCCGTGCTGCACCGGGAGGACCCCCAGATGTTGTCTAGGCTAAAGAAGGCTGCCCCTGCCCCATTCATTCCGATGCCGATGTCTCCGCCCGCCCCACCGCCCGGTGCCACCATGCCTCCCAGGTATGTGAAGGTATCTGTCTGTACCAGTTGCTGATTCCTTACTGATATGGGCTCAGGGTTGTTCACATTGAGCGTCATGACCTCAGACTTGATCTTCACGGCAACATTGGACTATAAATAAAAGTAAAGAAAGTCTGATGTCTTCTTTTTCTACTACCGGAAACGTGCGACAGACGTAAATAGATTCGATTTATGACAGGTTGTTTCCGTTAAAAGCTACAATGTTAACAATTCTAATAGTAAATTAATCCAGCTCAACAAATCTGCGGTGTGCGAATCTCAAGTTTTCCCGAAGAATATGACAATCGGTAAGTTATTATTTACCTCTGCCTCTCTTGCCCTGGGGGTTCCAGAACAAGGACTGCCTTGTAACGCTATCAACAGGTTTCCCCAGTGTGTGTCCTATCCATCGCCATCGTTTTCTACTCATGTCTTGTACCACATGCACTTGTCTGGTTCTTGTCATCAGTTCTACGTTGGTAACCTTGTCATACCATTTTAATCCTTCAATTCTACGCAAGCACCCATTTATGAAAGTATGTAGCTTTTTGGTTGTTGTCTTTGTTGTTCTACATGTTTCAGAGCCATATAACAGTACTGACTTCACATTTTAGTTGAAGATTCTTATTTTCGTGTTGGATCCGAGGCAGATGTGGACCAAGAAGCACATGGAGAAGAGAGCTGGAAACAGAGGTGAAAATGATGAGAAGAACGTGGAAAGAACTTGAAATGGTGGCAAATCATCCTGTCACAGGAGGACTTTGCATGTGTTTGTTGAAAGCCTATGCTCTTTTGGGAGTGGAGGGTTATTAAGTTTATATTTACGATTCCAAAGTATCCGTATTCTGATTTAAACCATAAATCAACAGCCATGTAAAATTGTTGTCTCAAATAGAGTTACTAATCTAGATTGTAGGACCTTGCCGAATTTGGTAGTGATCAGGAAAAGGGTATGGAAGCATCGGACATTCAGCCATGATACTCGCAACTTTGTTCTGTATGTGTGACGAAACATTCCCACAGCTACTTTCCCCAAAACAATTTCCCCATTCATTATAATTTAATGCAGCTTTAATGTTTTAATAATCCAGTGCACTCAGAACCAGGTCGTAGTTCGGCTTCTTGCCGTGTACGATGATGAAATCGGGAAAAACATAAACAGGCGACTAAATATCAACGTGGGGAACTATATTATTCACTACTTCATTTGCAAGAAAGTGTACGGTACGTATGTATATGTTTTTTTTTTTTTTTTGGTTCAAGGCATAATTTTTCGGAGCCATACATGAATATAGTGCTGTTCTTCTGTGGAAGGTCCTGGGTTCGAGTCCTGGGTGAGCCACTCACGTCTGTTGTTTTTCTGTTGTCTAGTGTTCTACTTCTTTATTTCTTACGAGTGCCTGAAAACATACCTTTATGTTTGTCTAATATTTATTTACTGCATTAATATGAAATGGTATAGATTTATATACTTACATTGCGTGTTGTATTTTGTATTCAGTGAGACTATGTACATAGATATACAAAACTTTTAAAGAGTACTCTTTTATACTCTGGTTAAATTAAACGGGTAAATGTGGTGTCTTAGCTTTCCGTTTACTTGTGAAATTATACATGTAAACATAATACTTAAGGTGTTTTATTTTGTCGTATACTGGTGAAAATGGGACCGAAGACGCAGCAAAAGAGATGAATGCAGTCAGCGACTCATAGCTTGACTGCTTGCGTCAGAGTCAGCGAACCAGAGCTGACCAAGACCCTACTCCACCTCCAAGTGATGGTCCTGGAAACAGGCTGCATCACTGCAGTCTGGCCGAGAGAGTAGGGATCAAAGAGGGAAGGAAAACCCGGTCCCCAAAAAAAATGCCGCGCGGAAGTTGGATGTGTCGGGCGGAAAGGTGCAAATATTGCAGCTTTGCTGTAAACGGCGGCACAACGCAACCGACGTCCTGTTCAGGACGAACGAGGAAGAAGAAAGAAGACTGTAATATATATATACTGCTTAAGGTGTTTTGTATTTCGTGTTCTGGCGAGGTGATACATGTATACATAATAGTAAAGGTATTTTGTTATTTCGTATTTTGGTGAGGTGATACATGTATACATAAAACTTAAGTTCTTTCGTATTCTGATGAGATTTTAATGTAAATATAATACTTAACGTTTTTTGTATTTCGCATTTTGGGGAAATTATACATGTAAAAAAATAATACTTAACCTGTTTTGAATTTCTTATTCTGGTGAGATGGTACATGTATACATACCACTTAAGGGCTTTAGTATTTGGTATTCTGGTGAGATTATACATTTAAAGGTAATACTTAAAGTGTTTCGTGTTTCATATTAAGGTGAGATTATACATGTAAAGATAATACCGGTGCTTAAAGTGTTTATTGTTTCGTATTAAGGTACGCGTGTAAATATGATAGTTATGGATATTATTCATCTTTATTCTGAACTTTACAGGCAAATAAACCACTGGAGCAGAAAACCTACGGTTTGAGTGTCAGCTGGCAGGCACGCTGTGATTTTTAATGGTGCATGGTTATAAGTTCTAGAGGCAAGCAGTTCGTGTCTGACTTTCCTCTGTAAAACATAAAAGCTAACATGAAAGAAATTATCAAACTGAATGGTGTATTTAATTGATTATCTGATTTGTTATAACATTCTGATAACATTTGAAAATTTAATAGCATTACAAGGCAGTCCTTGGTCTGGAAAATCCAGGGTAAAAGAAGCAGATGTAGAAAGAAAAACACATGGAGAAGAGAACTGGAGACAGAAATGAAAATAACGAGGGTGGCATGGAAAGACTTGATGGCACGGGACAGTACGACTTTGGCAGTTGGAGGTGATGATAACGATTGATGACGATGATTGATGATGAGGATGATGATGGTGAAAATGATGATGGTGGAAATTATGATGATGGTGAAGAGGATGATGGTGAAGATGATGATGGTGAAGATGATGATGGTGAAGAAGATGATAATGGTGAAGATGATGATGATGAAGATGATGATTGTGAAGATTATGATGATGATGGTGAAGATGACGACGATGAAGAAAATTATGGTGAAAATGATGATGATAATGCTGCTGCTGATGATGATGATGATGATGATGAAAGTCATGATGATGACAATTAATTTGATTTTTACATAGCCTAGATTTTTTTAATGATTAATCCTAAGTATTATATTAATGGTACGAACACGAAAATAAGAATCTTCAATTCACATGTGAAGTCAGTACTATTGTATGGCTCTGAGACATGGAAAACAACAAAGACAACAACCAAAAAGCTACAGACTTTCATAAATGGGTGCTTGCGTAGAATAGAGGGATTAAAATGGTATGACAAGGTTACCAACGTGGAACTGATGACAAGAACTAGACAAGTGCCAGTGGAACAAGAGATGAGAAGAAGACGATGGCGATGGATAGGACACACGCTGAGGAAACCTGTTGATAGCATTACAAGGCAGTCCTTGTTCTGGAACCCTCAGGGCAAGAGAAGCAGAGGTAGACCAAGAAGCACATGGAGAAGAGAGCTGGAAACAGAGGCGAAAATGATAAGGAGAACATGGAAAGAACTTGAGATGATAGCACGTGACAGGGGGACTTAGCATGTGTTTGTTGAAGGCCTATGCTCCTTTCGGAGTGGAGGGTTATGAATTATATTAATGGTGATGTATATTACCTCTTCCGCACAAATTCCCAACAAATAACAATAGTTCCAGCTATTCGAAAATTGTTCAAATTTTTTCAGTAGTTGAATGCTCTTGGTCCCGGCTGTGTTTTTAATATCGTTTGCAATTGAGTTTCTTTGATTCTTTCAACAGATAACCTTCGTCAGCCTTTTCAGTGTCATCAACCTGGTCTTAAAACAACCATCAGCATTCATAGACGCACAGTTTGTGAAGCTTGGTTTCCTCAATTCAACGGAACAGCAGCTAAAGTAAAACACACGTGAAAATTCATAAATAAATATTAGACAAACATAAAGGTATGTTTTCAGGCACTCGTAAGAAATAAAGAAGTAGAACACTAAAAAAAAAGTTAGTTGCTTATCCTTTACAGGACGTGGCAATCAACCCCAGCTTTTATTGGCTGTTTTGTGATTTTTCTAGGCAATTTTTACGTTCAGTAGTTTGCCATTGCTTTCTGAACGGTACGGCACTTATACCATTGTTAAAAATCCACACAAAGCGATCTGCTACCAAACCGCCTGCAGCAGGTTTCGAACTTGGTATATCTGGATTATGAAACTGCGTTCATATCCATTAGGCCACAGACGTATTTCTGTTGTCTGGTGTTCTACTTCTTTATTTCTTACGAGTGCCTGAAAACATACCTTTATGTTTGTCTAATATTTATTTACTGTTTACAGACCTCGGGTTCCCTTCCTTATGTGTTATAAATGTGAAAATTCATACAGTATAATTTTCAGACTGTAGCCTTTTAAAAGTCCAATTGACTAACCGGTTAGAGCGCTTTCCATTCGTGGTACAGTTACCAGATTTCGGGATTGAAGCTTGGAAGCGTCACGCTCCAATCTACCCAGCTGTAAATGGGTACCTGACTCTTCTCGGGTTAAGGAAGGCAACGGCAACGAGAAAGAGAACTGGGCACCCGCCTCTCGAATCTGAACCTAGCTTAGTGAAGTCTCTAACACTTCATTCCCCTGCAGAAATATCTGCTATGGGACCACCTTTACCTTAGAACAGTCAGTGACCCCCCCCCCCCCAAATCCATCTCATGGCATTGCGTAACCCGCCAACTGGTGGGTTTGGTGTGACCTCCGCTAGCTGTGCCCGCTGAGCTGGGGAAGTCATTCGGGGTTGCAAGAAAGCCAAAAATCTCATCCCCAAATGCCGCAGGGGTAAAAAAGTGAAAACTCGAATACCTGGGGCCCAAAAGAAGAAGAAGAAGCTGACACTACGTTAGATTTTATGTTATAACGGGCACAAACATTGTCTCAATGCCTCTCGACCCATAGAAGTCAATGTTACAGTACCATTAGGTCTGTTATATTTGGAAATGCGCCATTATATAACCGAAGGAGGGTGTGTCAAAGTTGAATTAGGCGCGCCTCGCCAAACCCATTTAAAAAAAAAAACAGTACGTACTTGTGAGCTAAAAACAACGGTCTAACCATTGTTTTGGCACGGGTGTCAAAACTCACCAACGGTCAGACCGTTGCTCCGGAGTCAAAGAGTTTAATTAACAAGAACCCGCCACCCTTTCGGGAAAATACGGAAACGGCACGCATTGCATCGAGAAACAAAACACCCATTAAAATAGCACTCAGTCGTTTCAATTTTAATTATTATTTATATGGGTTATGTTAATGTCTTAATGAAACCCTAGCCACCCTTTGGGAATATTTTTTATGATCAGTCGTTTCAATTTTAAGACATGGGATTTTTGTTTTTGCTATAAAAGATCCAATGAAGCATTGAAATAGAACGGCCAAGGAATGAAATTGGAAAAATTTTGCTTAAAACCAGATCCAATGAAGTTGAAATAAAGCAGGGAAATAGTACAATATCCATTTCCCGACAAATTTGGTGGTGGTTAACCCTCGAATCAATGATGTTCGTCAAATGTTTCGTACCCTTTCAATATAATCAATTTCCGGCAAATTTTGGTGGGTACATGACAAGGTCGTATTAAAAATAAATGCATTAATCTTATTATTTCCCTTTTTTGTCAGATGGAAATTTGAAATTGAGACATTTTTTTACTACATCTTTATTATATTTTTTTCAGATGGAAATTTGAAATTGAGTAATGTTTTAAAAAATAATAATAATAATAAAGTAAAGGAAATGTCTACAGGACACCGAGTACGACCCAGAGGACCGTAGATAAATGATACAGAAATCCCCGACTATGACATGACCCTAGCCTAGCACAGGACCATACAAATCTCGTCTCCGAGCATGTTATAATTTGGCCACATAGCGTTAACATCAAACCACGTGTCACGATGTGTCCGCCAATGGTAAGTACCGTCCTAATGTAATTTGATGATATTAATAGATTTAAAGAAAGGAAATTCCCGTTCTTGCTGTCAATTTCAATCTTCATTATAAACATAATTCGGCAATTGCATTGAAAAATCTAAATTTATTTGGCTCATACGTGTTTCAACTTTTTTTTTTTTTCAACCATACTGTTCTTGTCCAGACTCTCACATTACATTTTAGTTTGCCTTACAGCAGTCACTTTCATTGCAGGGAATTGTTCTTGTCCTCCTGTGGACTTTAAATGGCGCCATTGGTCGAGTTTCTTGAGTTTCTATCTATCTATCTATCTATCTATCTATCTATCTATCTATCTATCTATCTATCTATCTATCTATCTATCTATCTATCTATCTATCTATCTATCTATCTATCTATCTATCTATCTATCTATCTATCTATCTATCTATCTATCTATCTATCTATCTATCAATCTATATATCTATCTATCTATCTATCTATCTATCTATCTATCTATCTATCTATCTATCTATCTATCTATCTATCTTTGTCTGCATATCTGTCTAGACACATTTACATACATATATTATACTTGAATTATACATACCTGGCTGCGGGGCCGGATTATCCATTAGGCTAAGTAGGGGTCCGGAGCTCTTGGGGGGCCCGTGCATAAGTTAAAACAACTATGCTGTGTGTGGTTTGAAAAAACAAATATTAAAATGATTGTTTATTAGTTGAAGATCGGCCCAAACACCACAAAACCTGGAGGCCTTTCTTGGCTTAATCCGGTCCTGCCTAGGCCGACATTTCTCTGGCTGAAAGATTATTTATTTATTTCCTCTTCCGTCACCTAAAGATCTACTAAATCATCCTCTACGATCTACCGGTATATACAGATTGACCGCTTGTTGACCCCTATAGTACAGTGTATATAACGCTAAGTATAGTAATTTAGGTTAGTTACTTTAAGTTAGTTTGAATTTCAAAAGCAGTAGACCACAAACTGAGGAAAGAACAAGCAGGATTTAGAAAGAACAGAAGATGTGTAGATCATATATTCACTCTCAGGAACATTATAGAGCAGTGCTCAGAATGGCAAAGACAGCTGTACATTAACTTCGTTGATTTTGAAAAGGCTTTTGACAGTATACATAGGGACAGTTTATGGAAAATACTGAGGGCTTATGGAATTCCAAGCTGCATAGTGTCAATCATAAAAAGCCTCTATGCCAACTTTACGTGTAGTGTTGGGCAGAGCAACCTAACCTTTGAGATGAAGACAGGAGTACGACAGGGATGCCCGTTATCAACCACTCTATTTTTAACAGTCATAGACTGGGTGATGCGCCAGACAACAGAGGGCACTCCAAGAGGAATAAGATGGACTACATTTTCTACATTGGAAGATCTGGAATATGCAGATGACATTGCACTACTAGCACATTCACATCAACACATCCAAGAAAAAACGGATAGACTTAATAAGTTTAGCCAGCAGGTGGGTTTGAACATCAATTTAAAGAAGTCAGAGGTCATGACGCTCAATGTGAACAACCCTGAGCCCATATCAGTAAGGAATCAGCAACTGGTACAGACAGACACCTTCACATACCTAGGAAGCATAGTAACACCAGACGGCGGGGCAGGCAAAGACATCAACATCAGAATGAATAAGGCAAGAACAGCCTTTTTTAGCCTAAACAACAGGGACCTCAAGACGCAGCAATAGAGACCGCAGTCAGCGACTCATAGCTTGACTGCCTGCGTCAGGACCAGCGAACCAGAGCTGGTCAAGACCGCACTCCACCTCCACGTGGTGGTCCTGGAAACAGTCTGCAGCTGTGCAGGCTGGCTGAGCGAGTGTGGATCGAAATGGGAAGGCAAACCCGGTCCTAAAAAATGCCGTGCAAAAGTCGGATGTGTCGACCGAAAGGTGCAGATATCACAGCTACGGCGTAAACAGACACAACGCAACCACCGTCCTTTTCAGGGCAAACGAGGAAGAAGAAGAAAAGAAGCCTAAACAACATCTGGAAGTCCTCTCAATACAGCACAAGCACAAAATTAAGATTATATCAGAGCTGTGTGCTTTCTGTGCTTCTCTATGGTGCGGAATGCTGGAGAGTTACAGAGAAGGAAATGTCGAAATTGTCCTCTTTTTACACAACATGCCTAAGAAAAATTCACCGAATCTTTTGGCCGAATACCATCACCAACCAAGATCTGCTTACTCGGAGCAAGCAAGAGGACATGCACACCATCATAGCTGGCAGACGCTGGAGCTGGGTTGGCCATGTCCTCAGAAGAGACCCCGATGCCATCACAAGAACAGTTATGCTTTGGACCCCTGAAGGGAAACGAAAGAGAGGCCGACCAAAAACAACTTGGCGGAGGACTGTGGAGGCTGAGATGCAAAGAATGAACCAGAGTTGGGGCACTGTACGAAGGATGGCCGCCGACCGAGCAAAGTGGAATCAATTTGTTGTTGCCCTACAAGACGCCACTAGGCGTGATGGCCACTGACTGCTTTGACGGTCGGCGGTTTAGGATCAAAGAAGAAGAATAGTAATTTAGAAGAAGACACTGGCGATAGATAGGACAAACACTGAGGAAACCTGTTGAAATCATTACAAGGCAGTCCTAATTCTGGAATCCCCAGGTAACAAGAAGCAGAGGCAGACCAAAAAACACGCGGAGAAGAGAACTGGAAACAGAAGTGAAAAGTGTGAGGAAGACGTGGAAAGAAATTAAGATGATGTCAGGTGACAGTAGGATTTGACATGTATGTAATGAAAACCTGTGCTCCTTGGGTACCTAAATTGTGTTTATTGATTGATTGATTGATTGATTGATTGATTGATTGATATTAATTTAGATTTATTTCCAGGCGACAGTTACACATTTTCACATCGACTACAGATTCTTTGAGTTACTGTGTATCATAAAATGTTTGTCTACCTCAGAATTTTAAGGACAAAAAAAAGGAAGAACCTATTTCTCCCTCTTGCAAGAGTCCAGAGAAGAGGAAGCTTGAAGGAAACCAAACCGCATCTCAAAACTCTCCAAAGAAGTCGACAAAATCGTCGAAAGACCAAGAATTGTCGAAAGCCAAAGAGAAGGTAAGATGAGATGTTTCAGCTATTATTTCCTTTAGTTTAAACCTGGCATGTTTAATTGACTAAGTTGAATTACAGGTAGGCAATGGTTGAAATGAAGAATGGTTGACATTGTGTTCGATAGTCTCAAAACATAATTCAGAGGAGCAGTAAACAAGGGGTGAAGATTCCGGTCATTTATTTATTTAATATAAGAGACTGAGAAAGAGAGAGGGAGTTGTTGTAGCGCAAGAGGTTAGCTAAGTGCTCTGTACACGCAAGAGGCTGGCTAAGTGCTCTGTACACGCAAGAGGCTGGCTAAGTGCTCTGTACATGCAAGAGGCTGGCTACGTGCTCTGTACACGCAAGCGGCTGGCTAAGTGCTCTGTACGCGCAAGAGGCTGGCTAAGTGCTCTGTACACGCAAGAGGCTGGCTAAGTGCTCTGTACACGCAAGAGGCTGGCTAAGTGCTCTGTACACGCAAGAGGCTGGCTAAGTGCTCTGTACAAGCAAAAGGCTGGCTAAGTGCTCTGTACACGCTAGAGGCTGGCTAAGCGCCCTGTACACGCTAGAGGCTGGCTAAGCGCTCTGTACACGCTAGAGGCTGGCTAAGTGCTCTGTACACGCAAGAGGCTGGCTAAGCGCTCTGTACACGCTAGAGGCTGGCTAAGCGCTCTGTACACGCTAGAGGCTGGCTAAGTGCTCTGTACACGCAAGAGGCTGGCTAAGTGCTCTGTACACGCAAGAGACAGAGAGAGACAGAGAAAGAGAGAGAGAGAGACTGAGCGTTGTACACATGAAAGACAGAAAGAATTAGCGCTTAGCCTTCTGTCTTTCATGTGTACAGGTGTCTATCCCGTATGTGTGCATCTCTAAGTCTCCTCTCTGTTGTTATTCAAGTGCTAGTCATATATATATATATATATATATATATATATATATATATATATATATATATATATATATATATATATATATATATATATATATATATATATATATATATATATATATTGCGTTATTTGTGCCATTACCTTCTATAAATCCGAATGTTCATCATAAATTTATGATTTTACGAGCAAGTAACTTGTCAAAACATGACGACTACAAGCATGATCTTCCTGCTTGCATCATTCACTGATAATATCACTATGTCACCTGCACTCATTTCATTCCTTTACATTCCATCTCATCGACACATCGACCTTTGACCTTTGAAGTCACACTTATTTGAACACATTGAACAAAATCAAGCAATGAGAATTATAACGGAAGGCATGAAGTCAACACCTATAAAAGAACTAGAAAAGATTACATGCCTCCAGCCAATGACAGATAGAAGAGACTGCAGGGCTCAGCAACAGGCCGGAAAATTCAAAAGACTAACAGACCACCCAATGTGCCATAGAATAAATGCTCTTAGAAGGCAAAGACTCAAACGAAGTAATTTTGTAGAATCAACCAAACCACAAATGAGAGCAGTATCCATAGATGAAATATCCACTGTTAAACCCATCTACACTGCACACAAGCTTCCAGTTTGGAAACAAAATCGTTTCCCTAAAATGATAGAAAACATTCCTGGAATTGAAAGTAAAAAGAGCCAAACTGCAACAGATAGAAAATCTATAGCGACAAAATACATAGAGACACATTATCCACGCAACACCTGGACCCATGCATACACAGATGGATCAGCAACAAATGCAACAGAAAATGGAGGTGGGGGTGTCTTTCTGACCTTAAGCACTTAAGTGCAGAAAAAAGGCTGTCAGTGGCGACAAGACGATTCTCCAGCAACTTCAGAGCAGAGGCAGAGGCCTTGAAAACTGCAACAGAGGTTATATTGACAGAAGAAAGCACAGAGAGACAAGTTGCTTTCTTTACTGATGCACAGTCAGTAATTGCAACGTTGAAAAGCCAAAATAATACAGACCTGGATGATCTCAGAATAGTGCTCCACAAACTTTGTCAACGATTCAAAAGTGTTGTGATCCAATTGATCCCATCTCATTGTAACATCGCCGGCAATGAAGAGGCTGACAGAATGGCAAAAGAAGGTTCACATCTACCTCAGCCTGATGCAAGCATAGCTTTTGAGGAGGCAAAGAGTTTTATCAGAATCAATTACAGAAACAAATGGGATGTAGAACATCCAGGGCACACACAGAATGATGCTTACTACCAGCTCCACAGAAGAGAACAAGTGGTAATCTTCAGACTCCGCACTGGCCACAACAGATTGAGATACCATCTATTCAACAAGCTAAAGATAGGGACTACCGATCAGTGTAACTGTGGCACTGATAAAATGACTGCTGAACATCTGCTTCAAAGTTGCCCCTTATATGTGGTACAGAGAAAGTGCATATGGCCGACGCCAGCTCCTTTCGTGGAAAAGCTTTACGGGAATTCAAATAGCCTCAAACTGACTACTGTTTTCTTTGAGAACATTCAAGTGGACGTCTGAGAGTGTACGAAGAAGAAGAAGAAGAAGAAGAAGAAGAAGAACACATTGACTATGAAGCAACGGAGCAACCCTTCAGAAAGAACATGGGTAATACAGAAAATGGTTAAAGAAAACCAATTGAAGTTTGTCTTAATATCGTAGTTCTTTTATCACAATTTTTTTTTTTTTTTTTTTTTTTTTTGGTAAGTGTGCGGATATCTTTTAAAATCTTGCAGGGGTACGAAAAATAAAACAAAACCAAATAAACAAAAAGAAAGAATACCACACACAACAACAATTAGAACAAAAATAAAAGAAAATATGTTATTACTTCGTCTCCGAGCCATTATATTAGGGAGTATTGATTTGGGCGACTAAATCGGCCAACGTATAAACAATTGTTTGGACGACATGGGACATATGTCCCCCTCATACAGACGATGAAACTGACGTAACTTCTTCTTCCTCAACATCCTTCAGCTCCCTAAGGAGCATACGCCTGGAACAAACTATTCCAAGTCGTTCGGTCACGTGACATCCTTGTCACGGAGAGTTATGTTCATTGAATTTTCTATATTATCCTCTTCTTTCCTTCCACCCGTGTCCTCTATTTTTATTATCTCTCTTTACTTTTTTCCTGTATTTTCGCATTCGTTCGTTGCGAAAAATATATTTCTTTCCCATCATCGTTTTTCTTTCTCATACTGACCAGTAACCTTATTGCGTCAGATGTCATTCGCGCAGTTTGACGAGAGGTGCGATTATGGTTCATACTCAGACGTAGGACCAGACGATTTGGCGTGAGATGGACGAAATACACCGTGTATATTCGTTTTCGCCAGACATATAGGCGACAAATTTGTCTGCATTGTCACCCGCCACAACACTCATGGTGGGCCATGGTCAGCTTGAAGTGTGAAAACTGCCCTGCATTTCAGACAAGTTGTCTACCTTTGCAATTGACACGCACGTTTCTCGGTCAGTTTGTTAAACGTAGGTGCAAAACCTGCCCCTGCATTGCAGACACGTTATCTGAGATTCGCAACTGACACGCGCCCTCTCGGTCAGAAAGTGGCAGTTTATAACAGTTACGTAAGTGATATAGACGAAAGGGGGATTATTTCGTTTAGTGAAATTAAACGATTACCTCTTTGTCTGGTAATAGATATAACCAGAATGTTAAACTTTATTTTCATTCAGTCCTCTAGATTCGCAGTAGACAGGTCGCTGGGAACAGTATAAGCTGTATAGCGAAGTTCTCAGTTTGTTTCGACAATTTGTCGAACTTCTAGACTTCCATGAATATAAGCATATAATTCTTAAGTTGTGCGACTACCTGTAGTTCTGTGTGAGGTAAAATATTATATATTTCATTCTAGTATTTTGTGAAGTGTTTAAAGTGTTAAGTCGCTTATTTCATATTTCACTAGTTAGATTTTGTGCAGAGTGCCAAATTTATATAGTCTGTATTATTTTCTAGTGACGTGTTTCAGTGGAGAGCAGAATAAATTATAATTTCTAGCTTAAACAACAATGTAGCTAAAATAAAGTTAATTTTACTGCTAAATAATCAGACGAGAACAAAATTGTCTAAACTAACGTATAAATGCTAGAAGCCTCATGAATGGCGACGGAATACGCACGTGTTCCTAATTCGTGAGGATTGCTGATTTTTAAATATAACTTACGTCACGGGAATTTAAATGATAAGTCAAGCGGTGCGCTTGCAGTTTTAAAATGTAAGTTATAATGAGTACATATATGTAAATTATTTGATATGTGTTCTTTCCATTTTTATATAGTGAAACTGTGGTACCCAACTTTGCCAGCGTTCTAGTACGTGAACATTATTTGTGAAGAAACTAATCACTTTCATTACCTGAACTTTAACAGTTAAATGAAGTAAGAGGCCTTCGCGCCAGAATTAATTCTTCCAGAATAACTCTTCAGTACAGTTCAGCCCGTTGTGGCAAGCAAAATATCAGTAACATTCCGACAGAGTTTTTGACTAGTATTGTGGTGACCAAATATAGTACCTTCCTGAAAGTAGACACCGATCTGACATTCCTTAATTCTAGAAACCAAAGTTAGTGACATTGTGCTCTGCTAACTTTCGTGCCTGGACAAATTTTATGTGACTTAATAGACATCCGAAAAATAAGAACACCCAAGGAATCGTTCCCTGAGACAGAGAATTCAGTACGTCTTGTTGGAACTGGGGATTTCTTGGTCGAGGCTGCATTTACGGGTCTGTGTGAAGGTCCTAGAATTTATTATGTTCACAGAGGCAGCGATCAAAGCTGTAAGTATAAATGTGTACACGTGGCCACGGTTGAATGAATAAGAGGGAACGCAAGTCTGAGTGTTATTTCACCTCTGTATTTTGACACCTATTTGCTATCATAACTTTCTTCATGCAAGGTTGTGTTGCTAACAATATTTTTCCTTAAACTAGTTTATAGTATTAGGTCTGTTCATACCTCAAACAGGGAAAACTCTTAGACTTAATCATATGTATTTTTTTTTTTTTTTCTTAACCAGCGGCACTTGGGCTTTCAGCCCTTCGGCCCAATGACATGTCATTGCGAGGCTGGGGAACCTGAGGACTTTCCTTCCAACCCGGTCAGGAGCTTCGCTCCTTCCCATCCACAGAGGGTTTATCACAGGAGCCGTTCAGGCTATTCAGTCAAATTTCCGGCCGTAAACATTTCTTCAAACGCCGACGCCCGGGTTTGAACCATGAACACCTGGTCGCCAGTACAACGCCGTAGCCATTACACCAGCGCGGCTCCCAATCATATGTATCGGGGACTCTTTGTGTTATCATCTTTCTCCTAACGGGACTGTGGGCTATCCATCGAGAGAAGATCATCACTGTGGGTCTACCAGTTTTTTTTGTAGCATTCCTTGATTTGCTTATGACTTTGTGTATATGCCTTTTTTTGATGTATTTTACATGTTGTGACGTAAGTTTACAAATGATAAATAAACTTAACAATAAATTAATCAGCGTGTTGGTCAGCTCGTTCTAGAATATTTGTAAAATCATTTGTTATAGTTTCCCACGTCTTTGTGTCTACCTGTCGTCACTTGAATGTGCATGCACGTGAGTGGATATATATATATTTAATGTATACGTGTTAGACTGTCTGACTACTTTAGATCTGTCGTAGAAGATAGGTGAGAGAGAGAGAGAGAAGATTTTCCGCTCTCAGAGACAGCCTCTATCACTATTCTACCACCTCACTCGTGGAAATCTTTTTTTTTTTTTTTTTTTTTTGTATTTCTATCTCACACTGTGACTATCACTCATTCCAACCTATTCAGAAGGGACCAACCCAAGTCTTAATTCTACTATCAAAAATCTACGACAAATGTGGGCTCGTTTCCGGTTTTTGAACTTAGAATAGGAAGACGAGACGGCAAATATCAGCTCGTCGGTAAGATTATGTATTCTGATATAGAGTAAGAGTGTGATGTCTTGTGAGTTTTGTATCTTTTAATAATAACTATCCCCTAGACGTAACGATCTGTTTTATGTTCGTGCTGACCACACGGCTAATAATTGTTTTTCCACAGCATTATTAAGCATTATACGTTTGGTTTACTAGGTTGATTTTGTCGAAATACATGTTAATTACTGATTTTATAATACTAAACGCTGGTAAAGTTTTGTGAGTGTATAAAATTCACAGGGTTTTGAAGAAGTAGGTGTTTGAGCAATGCTAAGGAGTGCGTTTCGGACTATTTGTCCAGATTAATTGCCTCCCTTACCCTAACTGTCTTCAGGAGTGAACTTGATAGTGGAAAAAAAAAATAAAGGGATTTTTTTTCCCCTAAAATAAATTTTTTTTGCAATAATTATTTTGTTTCCACTGTAGCAACTTACTTTTCAGTAGTAAATCTTAACTACCATTATTTGGCGTAGTTGTCTGCATTAGGTGCTTAATTGCCGATTAATAGCAGCGATAGTTAGATACTTATTATTATAGGAGGAGGTATCCCAGGTTATAGGTATACCATCTTTTGTTAGGTATTTTTCGCAAGTGGTAGGAACCAGTGTATCCTTTCTTCTTTTCTTTCTCGAGCTAGTCTCAGCCACTGACTTATTATGGCAGAAAGGGCGAAGCTTAGACAGATCCTCAGGGACGAGACAAGAGAAGAAGGTTTGGAAGGCGAGGAAGCGAAAGCTTTTGTCAGGGACGAACTTGACAGATATGATGCGGAGAGGAAAGCAGCTGAAGCTAGAGAGCAGAAAAAGATTCAGGAAGAAATGGAAATCCGCAGGGCGAACGAAAGAGAGAAGGAGAGACAGCATGAGGAAAGAGAGAAGGAGAGACAGCATGAGGAAAGACGGAAGGAGAGACAGCTTGAGGAAAAAGAGAAACAGAGACAGCACGAGTTGGCGCTTAAAACCCTAGAGTTCCAAAGTCGTGGCGCTGCCTCTACCTCCAGCAGTGGAGAGTCTTCTCCTCATTCTTCCTTAACTGATCAAACTAACCCTCAATCGCTTCAACTCAACGCTATGCCCTTTGCTCTTGAATCTTTCCCTTGTCCTAATGAGAAGATTGGCACTTGGCTAGAAAAATTTGAGAAAATTGCAACTCTGTACGGTTTAGAGAGGTCGCGTTGGAACATGAAGCTTTCTCAGGCGCCGAAAAGCAGTGCGTATGATGTTTACGCCAAACTGGAAAGCAGCCAACAAGACAACTATGATGTGCTGAAGAAAGCGTTACTGGAGCGCTTTGAAATGAATGCTCCAAAATTTCTGCAACTGTTTCGCAACAGCAGGAAAGAGAGCTCTGAAACTTTTCAACAGTTCTCGTCTCGTTTGAAGGGATACCTAACAAAGTGCCTTGAGCTTTCACAGCTCCCCTCTACCTATGAAGGTCTGGAGGAATTAGTTCTAACCGAACAAATAAAGAACACTTTGTCTGCTGATACCCGGAGATTCCTAGCCGAGCAGGGTGCAGAAAAGCTTGAAGACATCTTAGAAAAGTCGGAGCGTTATCAAAATGCGTTGGCTGAACTGCCGACCACAAAACGTAAACCGACAGAGGAGCATTTTCGAAAAAATAATCTAGACCACTCTTCTCATGCTTCTCACGCTTCCAACCCGAATAACCACCGAGAAACTAGACCTCATACCCCACCCCCTCCTCCCCCCTCCTGAAAAATTCAAGTTCTACAAAAACAAGTACCCCAACCACAGTAAGCAGTCTGATCAACCCGACCGCCCTACATGGCAGCGCAGCCAGAAAGGACAAGGTGGCAAAGGGAGAACCCCTGAGCACGGGACTAATGATCAGAGTGAGCACACCGAGCCGAAACGCATCGGATGCTTGCTAACAGTCTCGCAAGGCGGAATTATTGACAGTGATTCCCAACCTGTTGGGGATACACCCTCAACGCGAGGTACTGTTATTATGAACGGTTCTCAAACTTCTTGTTTATTTGACACGGGGCTTTCGTATGATTGCATTGTTGCCAGAAACCTGGTTAAACCCGGTCAAGAGACAGGAGAGACCGTCCAACTTTGTGGAGTTCGTAAGAGTGATGCACCTACAGCGCTTCCCATTGCATTGGTGGAGATCCACTCTGATTTTGTCAGAGGCGTGATCAAAGCGGCTGTTATGGATGATCCCATCTACCCAGTCATACTTGGCGGGAGATACGTGTGTATTGGGAAACCGGAAGAGCCGATTGTGGCAGCAGTAACTACAAGAGGGCAAACCAAGAAGGAACGGAAGCCTGCGCCTAATTTGTTATCCATGGAACTTAAAGAAGCGCAATACAAGGACCCTACTTTGGCACCCTGCTTTAGGAAACTGCCCATGGCTAAGGAACCCAAACAGCGCGGGGACATTTTTTCTAAGGATGGCGTACTTTATCGCAGAACGGGCAAGCCTGACCAAGGTTACAACCAGCTCCTAGTACCGAAATAGTACAGAAGCCAAATCCTAGAAATGGGGCATTCTCTTCCCTTCAGCGGACATATGGGACAGAACGCCACAAACCAACGGATAACCACTCATTATTGGTGGCCAGGAGTAAACACTGATATTATCAGATATGTCAAATCCTGTGCCCAGTGCCAAAGTGTGCCACCCAAGCAACGGGCACCCCCCAGTCTCTTTGGGTGAAATGCCAATAGTGGGAACACCATTCGAACGGGTTGTGATCGACATTTTAGGGCCTTTCGAAAGGACTAAAAGAAGGAACAGGTTTATTCTGACCTTAGTCGATACATGCACTTTATGGGAAGAAGCTATCCCACTAACATGCGCAGATGCCAAGCAATCCGCAGAAGCCCTCGTGCAGATTTTCACTCGGTTGGGATTCCCTCAACAAGTGTTGACGGATAACGGATCTCCATACCGAAACCTGTTGATGGATGAGATCGTGAAGATCTTGAGGACCAAACACATCTACACAAAGCCTTATACTCCGGCCGGAAATGTGCTCGTGGAACGTGTTAATGGAAACCTCAACATGATGTTAAGTAGACTGGCACAAGTGAAACCTGAAGATTGGGATTGTTGCATTCCGGCAGCTTTATTTGGCTACAGAGAATCTCCTCATACTTCCACAGGATTTCCGACAGCTACGCTTTTATTCGACAGACCCATTAAGGGCCCGCTTGAAGCCTTACATTGGTCGCTGACAGACCAGAAGGCTGATGAGACAGTCGTCTCAGCCAGTAAATACGTATCGGAGTTAAAGGAAAGGTTGAAACTAGGATGGGGCCTAGCAACGACTACCTTTAAGCGAGCACGCACAAAGCATGCTAACCGATACAGGAAAGTCGCGAAAGAGAGAGAATTAGAAGCAGGAGAGAAAGTTTTGGTGTTACTCCCTACCGAGAACAACCAACTGAGGATCGGATGGCAAGGGCCGTTTACCGTCCTGGAAAAGATTTCTAAGGCTAACTACCAGATCTCTATTCAAGGAAAGGAGAAGGTTTTCCATTTAAATCTCTTAAAGAGATACTTGGAAAAACCAGTTCCAACCTCCGACCATCTCCTGACGATCGCCAAAACTGACGAAGATGACGATAGTGGCAGGGAAACTCCACTGCAATCACAGGAAATCTTTGAAAAATGTCAGAAGCGGCGACGCTCTTTAGAGCGCGCATGGGAGACATTCCAGAGAAAGGAAACTTTGGGAGTAGACTTGAGTAGGAATTGAACAGAGATGGAGGGGGGAGATGATAGGGAAGAAGACAGACACCCTGAAGCTACGGATATAGGAAATTTAATTCCATAACGTAGACATGGAGTGCTTCCATATCTTAAAGGGGGGACGTTCTGTCACGGAGAGTTATGTTCATTGAATTTTCTATATTATCCTCTTCTTTCCTTCCACCCGTGTCCTCTATTTTTATTATCTCTCTTTAACTTTTTCCTGTATTTTCGCATTCGTTCGTTGCGAAAAATATATTTCTTTCCTATCATCGTTTTTCTTTCTCATACTGACTAGTAACCTTATTGCGTCAGATGTCATTCGCGCAGTTTGACGAGAGGTGCGATTATGGTTCATACTCAGACGTAGGACCAGACGATTTGGCGTGAGATGGACGAAATACACCGTGTATATTCGTTTTCGCCAGACATATAGGCGACAAATTTGTCTGCATTGTCACCCGCCACAACACTCATGGTGGGCCATGGTCAGCTTGAAGTGTGAAAACTGCCCTGCATTTCAGACAAGTTGTCTACCTTTGCAATTGACACGCACGTTTCTCGGTCAGTTTGTTAAACGTAGGTACAAAACCTGCCCCTGCATTGCAGACAAGTTGTCTGAGATTCGCAACTGACACGCGCCCTCTCGGTCAGAAAGTGGCAGTTTATGACAGTTACGTAAGTGATATAGACGGAAAGGGGGATTATTTCGTTTAGTGAAATTAAACGATTACCTCTTTGTCTGGTAATAGATATAACCAGAATGTTAAACTTTATTTTCATTCAGTCCTCTAGATTCGCAGTAGACAGGTCGCTGGGAACAGTATAAGCTGTATAGCGAAGTTCTCAGTTTGTTTCGACAATTTGTTGAACTTCTAGACTTCCATGAATATAAGCATATAATTCTTAAGTTGTGCGACTACCTGTAGTTCTGTGTGAGGTAAAATATTATATATTATATTCTAGTATTTTGTAAAGTGTTTAAAGTGTTAAGTCGCTTATTTCATATTTCACTAGTTAGATTTTGTGCAGAGTGCCAAATTTATATAGTCTGTATTATTTTCTAGTGACGTGTTTCAGTGGAGAGCAGAATAAATTATAATTTCTAGCTTAAACAACAATGTAGCTATAATGAAGTTAATTTTACTGCTAAATAATCAGACGAGAACAAAATTTTGTAAACTAACGTATAAATGCTAGAAGCCTCATGAATGGTGACGGAATACGCACGTGATCCTAATTCATGAGGATTGCTGATTTTTAAATATAACTTACGTCACGGGAATTTAAATGATAAGTCAAGCGGTGCGCTTGCAGTTTAAAAATGTAAATTATATTGAGTACATATATGTAAATTATTTGATATGTGTTATTTCCATTTTTATATAGTGAAACTGTGGTACCCAACTTTGCCAGCGTTCTAGTACGTGAACATTATTTGTAAAGAAACTAATCACTTTCATTACCTGAACTTTAACAGTTAAATGAAGTAAGAGGCCTTCGCGCCAGAATTAATTCTTCCAGAATAACTCTTCAGTACAGTTCAGCCCGTTGTGGCAAGCAAAATATCAGTAACATTCCGACAGAGTTTTTGACTAGTATTGTGGTGACCAAATATAGTACCTTCCTGAAAGTAGACACCGATCTGACATTCCTTAATTCTAGAAACCAAAGCCAGTGACATTGTGCTCTGCTAACTTTCGTGCCTGGACAAATTTTATGTGACTTAATAGACATCCGAAAAATAAGAACACCCAAGGAATCGTTCCCTGAGACAGAGAATTCAGTACGTCTTGTTGGAACTGGGGATTTCTTGGTCGAGGCTGCATTTACGGGTCTGTGTGAAGGTCCTAGAATTTATTATGTTCCCAGAGGCAGCAATCAAAGCTGTAAGTATAAATGTGTACACGTGGCCACGGTTGAATAAATAAGAGGGAACGCAAGTGTTGAGTTCGTTTTATGGTTGAGTACAGTTTATACTGGTGAAGAGGTAGCTTCAAACGCGAATGGTTAAAATGAACGAATGTCAACAATATTCTTCCAACGAACTTCAACAAGTAGTGAACTGGGCAAGTACTGGCAGTACATAAGTCGGTGATGACTGTACATCGATTTTATTCAACATGACACAGACGGAGTGGACAAGACTAACATCGTCACAGGCGCAAAGATCATACATCAGCATAATGGTAATTACTTTTAAAGTTCCTGAAGATTCTCTACCATAAAGTCCTCTGACTCAAGTGACTAAGGATCACAAACTGTCACCGTATAATATTCTTCTCATTCAAGTCCGTTGACCTTCTCTCAAGGACGTCTATCATGGTAACGTATTCATACTCCAGGATAAAATCTTCCATATCATACTTCACAATCCCATACGTTCTCCAAAACATAACGTTAGATAGCATATAGTTTCAAACAAAGTCATACACGATAATACGAACAGGTTAGAGATTCCAGTTGGCTAACCTCTCCCATTCTATGCCACGCTTCTGGCATTGTTGTAACAGCATATTAAAACATGTGCATAAGGTAATCAATAACTTCTTCCACTCGTAGGAATCCTTCTTCTACGATGCAAATCCTAAAGGCAAACGACTCTGTAGATCCATTCTAGGAATAACATCTTCCCGCTAGACTAGTATTAGAGCGGCCTTATAATACAGCTTTAAATAAGAAGTGGGGCGATAACTTACGTGACATTGCTGCTATTGGTTTCGACCTGAAGACCAATACAGATCACTAGAATAAATGGCTTTCCATAAACATGCCATTGAATACAAATATAATATAACAATCATGGACATAAACAAGTTCCATGTTGTCCCTTCAAAAATGACGTCACAAACTACTCAACTAGGTTACCCGTGCGTCCCAAAGCAACCCTCACTGCTTCGTGCACGTCAGTGCGCGAATCATTCGACCGCACAAATAATATAACTATATCAAGACTGGTGCGTACATTTGGCAGGACCGAAGACTACCCCCTTAGGTAATAAATGTACGTAACAGCTCCCTTATTACCTCCCCTTAAAAAAATTAATTCTATTAATTTTTTTTGAACTAATTACTCGAGAGAGGTGAGTCAAAACTACAACAAGATATGAAATGCATAAAGTTATATCATATTAAGAAAAGAATATTAAATTGAAATCAATATAACTAAATGACAGTATGCATTAAAGCACACATCCACAATCGACCTACTTTGGAACGATGTGGTAATATACGAAGTAAAAGAAGTTGAAAAATGAAAATGAAGAAACCATAAAAAAAAATGATAATAAAATTCAACTAAGTTTTCAAAAAAATTTGAAACATATGATTTCAAAAATGAAAATGAACAGCAACACTGATGATGATCAATGACAAGAGAATCAATAAAACAGAGAAATTTTAAAATACAACATGCAAAATGAAACAAAGCATAATTAAACACTTTAAGAAGCAACACACTTACTGTTTTTCTAACACTAGTATGGTTGACTAGTGATCTAAAAGTGAGATATCATGTAGTGGGATACGTGAATACACGTATTGCGAGAAACTAATAAAGTTAGTAGATGTGTGATTTATAATCAATTAAATAGATTAAATTGAATTAATCTAATTTATATATTCATTAATTACTAACAAATAACTAGTTAACATTATATTCTAAATAATTCCAGTATCACTCATTGTCAATGTTCAGTTGTAACTAGTTAGTAATAGACGCGACGATGTACTGAATGTTCCATACAAGATAAAATATATTCTCGCACACGCCATGTAGTGTAATATGTTCCATAGGAATAACAAATGTATATTTGTAGCTCTTAACAATGTTGCCATATTAATAAAAAGTTACTGTAGTACCAATGTTCGCGTACTAAGAAAACGTTAATATAGTATCAATAACAATGTACCAAGTTATTCATGTTTTCGGTGAGGATGTTCCACCATCTGGAAGTGGTTTAGTTTCGACACGTTCACTTGGGCATCTTGAAAGACAGTCTGCGAACACATTCTGCACTCCAGGAATAGCTCGTATCTCAAAATGGAACGGTTGAAGCGCTATAGCGTAACGCGCTGACTTTGATGACTTAACGTTCCCTGTATTCAGTGCGGTAAGAGCTTTCTGGTCAGACTCCACCACAAAGTGTGATCCGAGGAGATAACGATCCAGTTTAGTGATTGCCCAGACAAGAGCAAGGAGCTCTTTATCCAGAACGGAATATTTCATCTCGCTCGTTGTGAGCTTTCTGGATACGTACATAACCGGAAATAAGGTGCCTCCGTATTCCTGCATCAAAACTGCCGCAATAGCGTAGGAAGAAGCATCACTGCGAAGAACAAAGGTGAGATCTTTGTTAGGCAACCTTAAAAAAGGCTTATTTGAAAAAAAAATTGTTTTATATAGTCTAAAGCCGTTTGGTGATCCTGCGACCACTTTATTACATTAGATGTGCCTTTTTTTAGTAACAAAGAAAGAGGTGCAGTTATAGTAGACAAATGAGGGATGAATTTAGAATAGAACTGTATTAGTCCTAAGAGCGACCTCACTTGTTTTTTTTTTTTGTCTTAGGTGCTGAGATGTTTAAAATTTTAGAGACGTTACTGTCTTCTGTATACATTAAACCGCGACCTATACGGTGACCAAGAAAGGAGATGTCATGAAAACCGACAAAAGCCTTTGAAGGTTTCGCTGTTAAGTTATAATCCCGTAAGGTAGAAAGTAAAGATTTTAAACCCTGAATATGTTCATCCCAAGAGTCACTGAAAAGACAGATGTCATCTATATAAGTAATGACATCGGGACGATGAGACAATATGCGGCGCATCATGCGTACAAAGGTAGCTGGCGCATTCATTAACCCGAATGGCATAAAATTCCATTGAAAAAGACCCCGAGGTGTCGAGAAAGCGGTGAATGGCTTTGCTTTAGGAGTGAGTGGCACTTGCCAATATCCCTTTGAAAGGTCAAATTTCGAAAAGAATGTAGCATGAGATAATCTCTCCAATAAGTCATCTAAAAGAGGTAATGGTTCCGCATCGAATTTTGTAACTTTGTTTAATTTCCTGTAATCTACGCAAAGACGTATATTGTTGTCTTTCTTCCTAATGATTACCATGGAAGAAGAATATGGAGATGAAGATGGTTCAATTATATTTAATTGGAGCATCTCATCCAATTCCTTATCAACCTTATCACGAAAGTGTAAAGGAATAGGATACGGGCGAACTCGAATAGGCGTATCGTCAGTCAGAATAATGTCATGTTGGATGACTGACGTATGACCTGGGATGTCAGTGAGGACATCCTCATACGAGTGTAGAATATTAGAGACTTGCTGACGTTGATCAGCCGAAAGAGTAGATGAGATCGTAACATCATTCCATTTCTCAGTGGAATGGAGTGGTACAACTGGTATTGGTAGTTGTACATCATCGAAAGAAGATTCCTCTTCTTGGATGACTGACAAACTAGAATAGTGTTGAATAGGTGGTGTAGGATCGTCAGTTGCCTGAAACACTGACTGTAGATAACACTGGCTAACAAAAAAATAATTTTTTTTTTCTTTCTCTAACATTTCTATGTTTTTCTGGTCAATTTTAATGCGCTGTTTTTAAATCTGCAAACCGTTTTTCTCTATCAGGTCGGGATCTCTAGAAATACGCAATTGAAGTTTTTTAACAAGGCATACAGTATTACAACATCATTCGTACAAGAAGTATAACAGTTATGTAGGCTTGAATTTCTTTGCAGTCGACTTTCGTCGGTGAATGGCATGTGGTACATCGCGATGAAGCATCCAACAATAATCGGCAAGCATGGTCACACTCCACCGTCCTTGATAACGTGACTCCATTACGGCAATATCTTGATGGAATCGTTCTCCATGTTCATTGCTGATTTCGCCAAGGTTGTCAGGGAAAAAGTCAAGATGCGAATCGAGCAAATGGATTTTGAGGGACATGTTACAGCCCATAATTCTGTATGCATCTATGCACTGCTTAACAATATGCACATAGTCGACAGATTTGTGATTTCCCAGAAAGTTATCGATGATCGATTTGAATGCGCGAAGTTCACTACCATGTAACAAGTTCTCGAATTGTTTGTCTGCAATAACTTTCCTATTCTGAGGTCCTACAAAGATACCTTCCTTTATCTTTGCATCGCTAACTTGCGGAAACTTTTCTCGAAGATAAGTGAAAGCTTTGCTCGTTTTATCTAACGCTTTTACGAAATTCTTCATGAGCCCCAACTTTATATGTAACGGTGGTAAAATGATGCTGTCTTTGTTAACTAATGGCTCGTGTATTACATTTTTATGCCCGAGCTGCATACGATCCCTGATAGGCCACACCTTTCTTGCATAATGTTCCTGTCTGTTGCGGCTGTCCCATTCACATAGGAAGCAACAAAATTTAGTATCCCCAGTCTGCATGCCCGTGAGAATTGCAATGACCTTTAGGTCTCCACAAATCCGCCATTGGTAGTCATTGTACTTTATTTTTGCCAAAAGTATAGCCATATTGTCATAAGTTTCTTTCATATGAACAGAGTAGGCGACTGGAATTGATGAAAATAAATTTCCGTTATGCAATAACACGGCTTTTAGACTAGTCTTGGAAGAGTCGATGAAAAGTCGCCATTCGTTGACTATGTGCTCATGACCGAGGTGCACCATTAGACCGTTTACATCTTTGCAATAGCAAATGTCATCATCCATCTCAAAGTATTGAACAAGTTCTCTGTGTCTATGACGGAATTTAGATATCGGAGTATTGGGCGCTAAAAGATTCCATTCTTTGAGTCGCGAACCGAGTAATTCCGCTTGTCCTTTGGTAAGATCGCGGTCACGTATTAGATCTGAATGTTCTGAATGGTTAATTAAGTGAACACCATCATTCACCGGTATATAATCCGAGTCAGAATTAGTTTCTAAAGCAGGTAAACTATCACTTTCTGATGGTTCTTTCACGTCCAACGGATTTTGTTCTGGTGGAACTGGGATCGGACACGTGATTGGATCATGAGGCACTGGTTTCGAAACCGATTCAATATTTGGATAAACCACAGACTTTCTAGTTTTAAAAGTGAAACCATGGATATTTGTCAAGCAGAAGTAACAATCAGCGTGATTTGTCGGTTCACGCCATATTACTGGCACTCCAAAAGGCATCGACTTATGCTTCGGCGATTTTCGTAACCAACCTGCCAATGTATTTGCACAAGTCGAACAAACTGCATTTGGCTTCCAAGATTTATTTGCATCATCAACTTTCGAATCGAAATAAAGTTCATTTGCTTTCTTTAGTAATGGTGTAAAGTTTTTCTGGTGAACACGATCGGTAAAATATCCGCACACGTAACAGAACAGATCAGCCGAATTTCTACAACTTCTAGAAGCCATATTTCGCTCAGAATTATTTCAAAATACAGTAACTATTTGAAAAATAGCGTAACATATGTCATGCATCTTTTAGCAGTATAAAAAGTAGAATTATTTTGCATTTTATTAAAAATTTTAATAAGTTTATATAGTAAAAATG
>JAMPIV010020171.1:435000-502081 GCA_024509875.1 Oreohelix idahoensis | reverse complement strand
ACTTCCCGCGCGTTTATGACAAAAACCCTTCCCACGTGTCAGGAAATTTCCATCTACGCATTATTCCCAGCTGTACCGGAAAACGATTGCCTTCTAGAAATTTCTTCGGTAGTTAAAATGAATGCTTGTATGGAGGGTACATCGGTTTCTGAGAAAATTGGATGTCGACGTTAACGAACCTCAAGGGCCCACTGTAAAATGCTTGCAACAAACAGGATATGGCCGTAATCAGCATGTGTTTACGCATCAACGCACACCTGTGTCCGCATTATCGAAAATCTGTTTTGTGGAGGGTTTACTGTACATTTGTAGTATCGATCGTTTAGATGGCTAAACAAATGACTACATATATTTATGCACATACACACAAAAAAAACAAGAACAAAACAAACACTCACACACACACACACACACACACAAGACGGAAAAATCACACCTTGTGAAATATACTACCTGAGATTAGGTTACTAACAGCACGGTCACTAGCCATCTTTTTCGGTCCGTATAGAGCACAGGCTAACAGCTGTTACACCCCCCACCCACGTTATTTAGGGCTGTCTGTTTCAGCTTTGCTCACGACGTTCCGGTATGTTGGCTTTCCTCATCTAACCGTTTTTCTTCTAGTTCTTTAAAATTCCCACCGCACTATTTAAAAAACAAAATGGAACAAAACGGAACTGCTTGATAAAATAAGAAATATGACAATCAATCAATAACCTTGAGCTCCCCAAGGAGCATAGGCCTTCAACAATCACATGCCAAGTCCTCCTGTCACGTGCCATCTGCTCAGGTTCTTTCCAAGTGTTCTTCATCACGTTCACCTCTGTCTCCAGTTGTCTTCTCCATGTTTCTTGGTCTACCTCTGTCTCCAGTTGTCTTCTCCATGTGTTTCTTGCTCTACCTCTGTCTCCAGTTGTTTTCTCCATGTTTTCTTGGTCTACCTCTGTCTCCAGTTGTTTTCTCCATGTGTTTCTTGGTCTACCTCTGTCTCCAGTTGTTTTCTCCATGTTTTTCTTGGTCTACCTCTTCCGCTCTTACCCTGTGTGTTGCAGAACAATGACTGTTTTGTAATGCTGAGTTTTCTCCTGTCTGCCCCCTTTCACCTTGTTTCGCACAGTCCCAGGACATCGATTTTGTAGTCCCACATTTTTGCTGTCAACTGTACCGTCTTCCCTGGTTCATTCAATGTTTGAACATTCCAGTTGCCAGATCTCGAGTTTCTCCTAGAAGAAAAAAGATTAGTCAGCAACACAGACCTTGCAGCTTTCTCTGTGTTGTCATTCGCCTTCCTGCCAATGGACCTTCCCCGGTCTTGTTTGACTGAGTTTTATTTTTCTTAGTTGACCTGTCCATGATTATTGAAGTTTTTGTGGGTTAACATTTTTTTTTTTTTACAGAATAGGGAAAACCGGCCTCATGCCCAACCCTCCTTAGTCGCATTTTACGAATTGCTTGGTAGGTAACAGTGTTATAATTCGTTGCTCCACTTTCGGACCTCGGTAACACAGGGTAGATTAAGACTATAGGAAAATATATATGAACTAAGTCAGGCTATAAATACCTTTACGTGCTATGCTAGCTGGAGGCGGTGATCATGTCTCCCCACAGACCTTGTACTATTCCAGCATTGTTCTTCCCAAGCACGTCTATATGAGAATGTGTAACTCAGCGGTAGGCAACCCTGCATCTGTGGAGATCTATTTTAGAAATTATGAGCTCTCTAAATATCTATACTGATAATAATTATATATGTTTTCAAGTTTCAGAGTATGTAGAATTTGGAATAAGTCTGACCTATACGCAACTCCTATCTCTGCCGCACGGGCTACTTCTTACAAGCCAATCATCAGCCAATCATGGTGGGGCGTTAAAACTAAACATTTATCGAATGTTAACTTTACTTCAATGAAAAGATCGCTTTTTGTCTTATACAGTTCACGAATAGAGTGGATTTTAGTCAGCTAACTTGCTGAGTGTCACTGGGAATGCGCTGTATGTACTTTTAATCCTTGAGATACCGCGGTATTAAGCGCCGGTGGAAGATGCTTAGTCCGAAAGTCACCAAGGTTAAAAGCCCCCCCCCCCCTTTTTTTTTCTCTCTCCACCAATAGAGATCTATCACATTATACAATGGGATCTACCGGTAGATTTAGAACGAACGGCTGCCCGCCCTTGCTATCATCATCATCATTCCTTACCGTTCCCCGTGTAACATAGGGGCTGAAACAGTTGCTCTCCATCGATTTCTATTCTGGGCTGTCTTTTTCAGCTGTGCCCAAGTCATTCCAATTTCCTTAGTCTCCTCTTCCACTGTTCTTCTCCAAGTTCTCCTTGGCCTCTCCACTCTTCTTGTCCCTTGTGGGTTCCAATCAAGGGCCCTTGCTATAAATTCTACAAATGTTTATGCCTTCTTCATACGTTTGCAACAGTAAGCAACATCCGCGCCCCGCCTCCCTCGGTAACTCAATATTACGAGCTAGTTCATGCGTCTTTATTAAGACAGTTTAGCAGTATTTTTGTTCACCGACAGGCAGGTATCTGCCAGCAATAAAAACGACATTATTCCTTTGATATTCCCATCTCTCTTCTTTTATTAACGTAATTTTTGCTTATATTTATTTCTGAATGCTTTTTTATGTGTTAATTCTTTTTATGGTCTTGTTGGATAAAGTTACGACATCAAATATATATTTACTGTTACATAGTTCGTGCCCTTAACCTAGCACGTAACATTTACTGCGGACAAGACTATAACTGTTTATATCAATGCTTTTCAACATTATACTTTCGCGGACTACTAATATTAGTTGCCTGTTACGATATGCTCGGAGAACAGTAGGCCATTTGTTTATGTCTCCTCTAAGTCCCTCCCGGGAACTACACGTGCCAGTGTTGATGATATAGAAAAGAAATAATTCTGAGTCAATAACACGCTTTGCCCCTGAGTAGTTCGGGGGGGGGGGGGGGGGGGGGGGCGTGGGGGCGGGGGGGGGGGCGGGTGGTAATGTCAAGTGACAAAGAAAGAATAGACCGACTGCATCCTCTGGCATGTCGTACATGGCGACTCACATGAGCGGAGGCATGGGCCTGGCAATCCCATCATGTCAAACAAATTGCCCAAGCAGCAACTGCTGCAGGAGTATGAGGATGCTTGGTGCAGGCTTTCCTGCATGTGGACCTGCTTGAGTGGTGGCTCTATGATGGTGGTAATGATGGTGGTAATGATGGTGGTAATGATGGTGGTAATTATGGTGGTAATGATGGTGGCTCTATGATGGTGGTAATGATGGTGGTAATGATGGTGGTAATGATGGTGGCTCTATGATGGTGGTAATGATGGTGGTAATGATGGTGGTAATGATGGTGGTAATGATGGTGGTAATGATGGTGGTAATTATTGTGGTAATTATTGTGATAATGGTGGTGGTAATGGTGGTGGTAATGGTGGTGCTAATGATGGTGGTAATGATGGTGGTAATGATGGTGGTAATGATGGTGGTAATGATGGTGGTAATGATGATGGTAATGATGGTGGTAATGATGGTGGTAATGATGGTGGTAATGATGATTGACAAGTATTTCGTTTCTAAAGTCAGCAATACTACCCCCGTGTAGGTCCCGGGGGGTATCTGGGGGGACAGTTACAGAATAGGACTAGTGATCCCTCAAGCATGCCATAAGCAGCTGCAAATTTGAACGTGCCCAAAGGGCTGGAGCGTGGTTAGAGCACTTACCTCTGGTGGCAAAGTTACTGGGATCTGGGATTGAAGCCTGGTAGTATCACGCAGCTGGCTCCATCACTCTGATATTGAGTTAGGGAAGGCAAAGGCAGCGAGGAAAACGAAAGGCTAGCCCATTTCATAAAGTGTAGTGAAGTCTCAAACACTATATTCCCCTACGGCAAACTCTGCAATGGGACTACCTTCGCCTTTTGTACATGGGGTTAGCCTTGAGGGATTAAAATAGATAACTGCCAGAAGAATAGGCAGGTTTTCGACAAAACAAATCCTTCACAGACCAAGTAATAGAACAAGACACTTTTGAATTGATCGCTCGGCTTTACATAGTATTTGTGGACTATGAAAAACATATGCCCTAAAGAGGTCCAGGTGGCTTCCGACTCAAGACGCATCAAAAGTGAGGAATGCAGTAAGCGACCCATAGCTTGACTGCCTGCTGCCGTCTGGGTCAGCGAACCAGAGCTAACCAAGACCCTACTCCACCTCCACGTGGTGGTCCTGGAAACAGGCTGCATCACTGCAATCTGGCTGAGGAGTGGGAATCGAAGAGGGAAGGACACCCGGTTCCAACAAATGCCGTGCGGAAGTCGGATGTGTCGGCCGAAAGGCGCAAATACCACAGCTTCGCTGTAAACGGACACAACGCAACCAACGTCCTTTTCAGAACGAACGACGAAGGAAAAAGATACTCCTTATAGACGGATGTCATCAAGGCATGTAAGGAGAGGACAAGAAAGTATTCAGTGGGGTACTGGAAGATGAGACAGGTCTGTACTTCCAAGCTGGCACTTGCTGATTTGTTGCCCTGATTGCTAAATCATCTAAGATGGTTTGGAGATGTCTGCAGAATGGGAGAAGATCGGCTACCACGACAAGGATGGGAAACTAAGAGCCAGGGATCCAGACCCCCAAAACGACCCAGAGTCCGCTGGGAGAACAACATTAGGCAATTTTTGAAGCACCGAGGACTAGAATGGAACCAGGTCAGGAGGAAGACAGCCGATGGGATAGTTTGGCGCTCTCTCTTCCAAACTTCTACACCTCACGGTAGAAGGGGAACGACTAAGTAAGTAAGAAAAACATATGACAATGTAGACAGAAAATCACTTAAGTCTTTATTAAATTGTTGTTTATGAAGATGTTAATGCCTATTTTTGTTTTATTGAATGTAATTTCACACAATTGGTAGTAGTTTATTGATCTGTCCACGCACCAGTTAGTTAAAAATATTATGACATAAGTGTGAACAAAATATTGAAAATAAAACACATGAGTTAATAGAATATTGATCCATCATACTACCATAATAAAATAATCTATTTTATTATATCCAGAAGAACGAATGGCAAATTTAACTTCTACTTGTCAGGGAATTCATAAGGTCACGGTAGTCCCATAGCAGATTCTGCCGTAGGGGAATAAATTGTTAGAGACTTCACTATACTAGGTCAGTGTTAAACTCATACTGGCCATTAGTTGTTAAATCACGTTTTATGTGTTAAATGCCGTGAATGTTCACCAGTTGATAAATGTAGATGTTGGGACTGGTGTAGTAAAGTGTAACGATTGTCAACTCATTAAACCCAGCACAGTTTTGGTCATACAGGTCATCTTGTCCTGGAACGTGATGAGGCTCCGACAAGAATGTGAGTGTAGACAATGAGTGTGTATATGAATGTCAGAACGCGAATGGTAGAATGATTCGATAGAGTTGACAGGTTGGTAGTACATCACTCATGCTCACACTGTTCGAATTCAAGAAGTACTGGAACTACGGTGGTCTTTTTATAACATTTAATGAGACGCACACTTGGACAGTACGTGTATGGTTACAGGAACAAATGTCGACATAGACAGCATAATGTTGATCACAGGAATATCATCTTAAGTTAGCATTCATGCTTGGCAAATATCATAATGGAGCATTCGTAAATAAGCATTCAGAGTTCCATCATGTAAATCATCTGGCTTTACTGACTGGGCACGTCAGACCATAACCAATATATAGGAAGGCTCCTAGACTTAACCTCGTCTAGCGAATATCCCTTCACGTAAAGTTCAATATATATATTTTTCATAAAGATATAGGAATCCCAGACATGGGTTCTCACATGTAGCAGTGATCTCTTGGTTCATCGAGCGATAGTACAGGCATCCCTTTTTCTCACTCGATAAATACAAAGTATATGAATTTCAACATGGCTGTGCTTCTCTCGTGAGCTTCACTCACTATTGGATATAGACCAAAATTGGTCATTCGTTAAATGTCCTCATTTCTTCATAGCTTCTATCATAGAGGTAATTGAATAATATCATATAATCTAGTGCTGATACATAGGAATGTCATCTTCCTTTGAATAAATATTCTTTTCAAAAGTACCACTGTGCATCTGCTTATCGACAACGACGGCGAAGCCCAAGTTCATAATAAATTGTGGTTTTACCTTTCTATGCGAAATATAACTTTGCCATTCCTTGGCAAAAGAGAATAAACACTGGGGTAAAGTACATACAACATGTCTAAATGACTATCACTTTTCCCCATTTACTTATAGATCACTTTTCGGCGATAAGCCGGCTACAACAAAATTCGACATCCCGACAGGATGACAGCCATGAATCACACCCCCTGCTAGCGATACTTCTGCTGCATAGCCTTTGACCTTTTCTAGCGACAACCAACATAGTTCGACTTAGAAATGTAAAGATATCCATATATAAGACAGACTCGTCCTACTCATACAAACACTACGTATACATTCAGGCCATAGATATACTGAAGCAAGAACAATCTATTCCTACCCAGCCAAAGAATAAATCGCAGTAGGCCTAGACTCGTCCGCGGAGTCCGATCGAAGATGACGGAACTCCTTTCAAGGGAAGTAACTCAAAAATGACTTCTCCTTAAGCACTTAAAAAGGAAATACTTTGTTTACAAAATATTTGCGAACATAATAAGTATATAAATGTATTATATTGCAAGATAGTAAAGATTGCACTTTACAGTCAGCATCGAGCGGTGACGTAACCAGTTCACTTCTTCACTGTCTTTTCCTTCCCTAAATCAAGAGCATACTCAAGTACCCATTTCACAGCTGATTCTCGCCCACCGCAAGAGACTGTACATTAAAATGAGAAAACACTTAGACTGGCCAAAGGAGGAGGAAGCCAAGTTTAAATTGAAGACAAGACAATCGGACGCTCTTCAGGGAATTAGGTAACAAGAATAAAACTGGTTTCTTAATTAAACTTATTTTATTTGCAGATCCACCCGTTCACCTAGCTACTAGTTCTACTGTAGGCTTCGCAACAAAGATATAAATTGACATAAATAGACGTCCAACCAGTGGCGGCTTTCTTTAATGAGCTGTAGAGCTGCAGCACTCCCAAAGAAAAGGACTGCATACTGCTGTCTCTACTACATTATAATACATAATACGGACAGACCAAAAAATTGAGGTTACACCGGAGGGGTTAAATAAAAAAAAAAAAAAAAATTATCTAACACCGTATGTGCTGCGAACGATTTCAGCTCAAGTGACCTTGACCTCTTATAAGCGAATGCTTGTCATACACACAGCTAGAGACGAATTACGATTGGTTTGATTTTTTTATCATGAGCTGCAACGGATCGCAGCTCGTGTAAATTATCTCTAATTAAAGGGAAGTTACAATGAAAATTTTAAACACGAGAAATAGTGCATACAAGTCTGTGTAACCGATTTGTGACTCGGGAAGCTGCTACGACTGCCAATGATTACTCCTAGTTGCTGTAAATTTTTAAAATAACTTTTCAGAACTTCTTGACAGATTTTAGATGAGATAAGACACTAAGCATTTGTGTCTGGGTTGATATTTCACATGGTGGTCACAATTTGTGACTATTATGTATAGTATTTGAAATGAATGAACAGTGCAGCACCCCCAATGACAACCCCCTGGAACCGCCACTGCGTCCAACCAATATCAAATGCATGCCAGTAGAGACACAGCCAAGCTTCTGAACACTACAACAGTCGGTACTATAACTACAACAGTCGGTACTATAACTACAACAGTCGGTACTATAACTACAATGTAAAAACAAATATATAAAAAAAATAAAATGGTATGAAATCAGTTTTACAAGTTAACGGTACACATGAAACAAGGGACGTTTCGGGTTTTACCCTTCGTCGGCCACAGTTACAAACAGGTGACAAGGACAAGAAGTCACAATCGAGAGGAATAATACAATACAGAACGTAGAATATACACACAAAAAACCCCAAAAAATCACACTAAATGAGTCGCGTCCTGATATAATCAAAACAATTATGTGTATATGGTAAATGGTTGAAAGGGGACTGCTGTAAAAAAGTAGCACACTTATTTAATTTTTTTTTTCCTTTACAGACCTTATTTTATGATTTAGAGTCACAGCCGAACATTGGTTTTACCGTAGATTACGTTTATCTGGGGGGAATAAAAACACACTCATTTTGATAAGTTAAAACACCTAATGTATAGCTCACAAGAAATGTTTTCATTACAGAAATTTTTATTACAAATAAGGGAGGGAAACCTGAGGCCTGTAAACAGTAAATTAATATGAAACAAATATAAAGGTATGTTATCAGGCACTCGCAGGAAATAAAGAAGTAGAACACCAGACAACAGAAAAACAACAGACATGAGTGGCTTACCCAGGATTTGAACACTGGACCTTCCGTGCGACAACCCCGCCTAGCCATGCAAGCGAATCACACTATCCGCTCTGCCATCTACGCATCATCAAAAAAATGATGTTTCAATGGCAGGTCAATAGTGCGAACCACAATACACGACACCAGAAGTCCTCCATGGGCAGTTCAGCCTATTAATGACGCAATCACTTCTGTTGTATGAGGACTTCTGGTGTCGTGTATTGTGGTTCGCACTATTGACCTGCCATTGAAACATCATTTTTTTTTATGATGCGTAGATGGCAGAGCGGACAGTGTGATTCGCTTGCATGGCTAGGCGGGGTTGTCGCACGGAAGGTCCAGTGTTCAAATCCTGGGTAAGCCACTCATGTCTGTTGTTTTTCTGTTGTCTGGTGTTCTACTTCTTTATTTCCTGTGAGTGCCTGATAACATACCTTTATATTTGTTTCATATTAATTTACTGTTTACAGGCCTCAGGTTTCCCTCCCTTATTTGTAATAAATGTTTGTACAATACCAAACCTACCCACTATCCTGTTCTCACTGTTCTAGTCTACTATCATTTACTGGACACAGTATTAAGGTCCTAAGGGTCTTGTTGGATTCGGCCTATACTGCTTGATAGAAATACAACAGAAGTGATTGCGTCATTAATAGGCTGAACTGCCCATGGAGGACTTCTGGTGTCGTGTATTGTGGTTCGCACTATTGACCTGCCATTGAAACATCATTTTTTTTATGATGCGTAGATGGCAGAGCGGATAGTGATTAGCTTGCATGGCTAGGCGGGGTTGTCGCACGGAAGGTCCAGTGTTCAAATCCTGGGTAAGCCACTCATGTCTGTTGTTTTTCTGTTGTCTGGTGTTCTACTTCTTTATTTCCTGCGAGTGCCTGATAACATACCTTTATATTTGTTTCATATTAATTTTTACCTTGCCGTGGTTGGAGAGCTTGAGCGCCTCAATGATCCCGGGAGCTATGCCGGCGGGAGTTTTACTCCTGGCAGGGTCACCCAAGCCGGACAGGTCCTGGGTGAGGGGCCAGACTAAATGGGCTGAGGAGTGGGTGGAACCCTATAGGTGTAGATGCAGAACCCACCGGCGAGTGGTACATGCTCTGGTCTGCACCAATCCACCCCCACTTCATGGGTTAAATGCTTTCTTGCCTCATTCTTCACTGTTTGTCGTCTATCACGCCCATGGCGACCGTTGCCTCAATTGGCTGTGTGTGGTGTACCCGGAAACGGGGCCTCCCAGTACTGAGGCAAAGTTAAGTCCCCGATGTCACTTATCGGTGCAGAATTGAGAGAGATGGCTGAGCATCACAATCCCTCCTGTGTTGCAGCATGATGAGAACCCAGCATTGCACACTGAGCTTGGGGGGATCACTTGGGCACCAGACTTAATACTGGCTCTTGACTGGATGGCCGCATGCAGGAGATTTCTACAATGGAGGGTTGGCAGGTGGTGGGTATCGGGAAGTGGCTCTGTGCAGGACGTGAGGATTCCTTGGGAGAGCCCAGAACCAGAGCACAGCATTGTGCAAGCTCTGCATAGTTGGAGAGCCCCCTGGATGACGGGGAATGCACAGTGTGCTACCCCACCTATCCCCAACTGCTAACTTAGAACCAGAAGTGGGGTCCTCTGTATGCGTGCCAGGCCAGGATAAAATGCCTGGGAAAGAGACTGGAGCTCAGAACTCCCTAACTCAAAGTTGCAGGATGGCAGAAAAGCCACGGGAAAGACAGGGCTATTTTGAAGATAACGCAACCATATTTTCACCATACGAGCTCGGACGCCGCCTCGGTAAACAAGGTCCGCGCAGAGCAGTGACACCCCCAGGCTGCTTGCGAATAGTCTACTACTGGGAACATAAACAGATTAGGGATGAGCCCACTCTCCCGTTGAACAGGTGCTAAAGTCGTAGATACTGGGCCAGAAGGCGCACCGGAAACCACAGTATCATGCAACTCGCTTTTTTTTTCTATGGAGAGTACACCGTCAAATAAATCTCGTTCTGGTGCTCGCCCTGTGGAGCTCCACCAGGCAGGTGCAGTGCCGGGCTCTGAGCCTCGACAGAGCCCACCCTCAGCTACTGGAGGACCCTCTAGACCGTCTTGTGGAGTCAACAGACGGCGGAGGAGAACTACTGACCAAAACAAAACAGAAAAAGAGAAACCCAGAGTGCCACTTGTCATGATGCACTGGAATGCAGAGGGAGTGAACAGCAAGCAGGCTGGATACAGCAAAAAGACAGAGCTGGAAAACATCTTGTATGAGAAGCAAGTCAGTGTTTGCTGTATCCAAGAGACTCACTTGAAAGCAGATCAAACCTTTAAAATAAGGGGATATCAATGCTTCAGATCCGACAGACAAGATAGACGAAAAGGAGGAGTACTTACTCTTGTAAGGAATAACATTCCTGCACACGAAAGGAAAACCTTCATGGATGGAGCAGAATATCAGCTGCTGCAGATAAAGGTAGACAAGATGGAAATAGAACTCCTGAACTATTACTGTCCGAACAACAAACCCCTGAGTCTCAGCTCTATACAAGTACCAGCCACCAACTTTATAGCAGTTGGAGACTTTAATAGCCACTCCCAGAGCTGGGGCTATAACCATCTGGATCACAGAGGTGAAGAGGTTGAAACTTGGCAAGATGATCACTCCCTAATCCTAGTCAATAATGCCACAGATACTCCTACCTTCTACTCCAGAGGATGGCACACAACCTCAACACCAGATCTTGCCTTCTCCACACCAGATATAGCTGGATCTATTAGTAGAGAAGTAGGAGACCAACTAGGGGGAAGCGACCATCGCCCAATCTTTCTTACTGTCCAGAGTGCAACTCTCAGTACAGGCCCAGCCATTACAAGATGGAACTACAAAAAAGCCAACTGGGGTTTATTCAGGCATCAGGTGAACACGCTGCTGTCTACCCTCAAGGTACAGAACAGAGACATTAATGAAGTGGTAAAAGACTTCAACAGATGCATACTACAAGCTGCAAAAGAAACCATTCCCAAAGGATGCCGGCGTAACTACATACCATACTGGTCCAGCACACTCCAAGAACGTCAGGAAGCTATGGACAAGGCTAGAAAGGACGCAGAGTCTCAGCCTTCACTTGAAACTCACAACAAATGGAAAAAGGCTGTAGCAGAGTTTCAGAGAACAAAGCTAGAAGAAAAGCGGAAAAGCTGGAGAACTAAAACGGCATCGCTGAACCTTGAGAAAGACGGCAGGAAACTTTGGAGATTAGTCAAGTCTCTAAATGAAGAGCATTCCTCACCAAGGCAGACTATCACATTGGATGAAGGTGGCAAACTTTTCAGAGGAAAACAAGCTGCAGACTTGTTTGCTAGAAGATACAGTTCAGAAAGCAACTTACCCATTAACATAGACCATCAGAGAGAGATAAGAAAAGAAATACTGGCAACCATGGGACAGACAGATACTCCTGCCCCAATGAGGGAACCCATCACACTAGGAGAACTACAGAAGGCTATTTCCAAGCTTAAGTTTCAAAAGTCACCCGGCCCAGACAAAATCAGCAACGAAATGCTAGTAAATCTGAGCTCAGCAGCAAAGACAAAACTGCTGGAGATATTCAACCACAGCTGGTTGAAAGGAACGGTACCCCAAGTATGGAGAGAAGCCATCACAATACCCATACTAAAGAAAGGGAAATGTAAGACCGAGGCTGCAAGTTACCGGCCAATCAGTCTCACAAGCTGTGTTGGGAAGACTATGGAGCGAATAGTCAACCACAGATTGAAATGGTATTTAGAGTCTGAGCAGATCCTGGTGCCGGAACAAGCTGGATTTAGAGAATGCTACAGTATAGAAGACCAAGTTACTTACTTGTCTCAAGCAATAGAAGATGCCTTCCAGGAGAAGAAAAAGGTCCTAACGATCTGGGTCGACTTCAAGCAGGCCTTTGACAAGGTGTGGAAAGATGGCCTCATTGCAAAACTTAGGAGAAGTGGAATCCAAGGCAACATGATGAAATGGATCCAGTCATACTTGCATAACAGGAGAACTAGAGTCACTCTGACGGTCTGCAGAGCAGAAAAGTGTTGCTCCATCAGGGGGTACCTCAAGGAGGAGTAATTTCCCCAACACTCTTCCTTGTTTACATCAATGACCTGGTGAAAGATCTCCCTGCAGGAGTTAAAGCTGCCTTATATGCAGATGACCTAGTACTCTGGTGCGCTGATGAAAATGTCACCACAGCAAATTATAGAATGCAGCGGGCAGCAGACATGCTAGTGTCATGGGCAGAGAAATGGCTTATCACAATAAACACAGACAAAACCTCCACAACACTGTTCTCCCTCGCCCCCAAGGACAAATCAGCTAACATACACCTAGGGACAACCGTGATCAAGGAAGAAAGCTACCCCACCTATCTTGGGGTGACATTTGACCAAAGGCTTACATGGAATAAGCATATTGAAAATGCAGAAGGAAAGGCCCGAAGACGACTAGGCATACTCAGAAAATTAGCAGGTACCAACTGGGGAGCAAATGAACGAAATCTAAAGAAGATTTATAATGGAGTAATAAGACCACACTTAGAGTTTAGCTCAGCAGCATGGTCATCAGCTGCTAACTCACATCTGCAGTCTTTGGACAAGGTGCAAAATCAAGCTCTCAGGCTCATTACAGGAGCCATGAAAACTACACCAATAACAGAGATGCAGAAGGTTGCTGGATTACAGACATTGTCCCATAGAAGAGACACAAAAAACCATGATCCAGATGGAAAAGTACAACAGTATGCCAATGCACCCAATGAAGGCAAGACTAGATGATCTGGCATTGGGACGTCTAAAGCGTAGCAGCTTTGTGCATCGGGGGAAAAGACTTATAAGACAGCATCAAGAAGACCTATCCATGAAGACAACACCACTGAAGCCCACCCTATACCCTGTACCATGGGAGCAGGACAGCAGTGCCCTCCAAATTAATACAACAGTCAGTGGTCTCACAAGTGGATGTGAGTATAATGATCTGCAAAAACGAACTGCTACATTGAGTATGATCCAAGAAAGCTATCCCGATCAATCATGGATACATGCCTATACAGATGGATCAGCAACTAATGCTGTTAGGAATGGAGGTGCCGGTATCTTTATCTCATATCCTGACAACCACTATGAGACTAGGCACATTCCCCACTGGTAAATTCTGTTTCCAACTATACAGCTGAGGTTCAAGCTCTAGAGCAAGCTGCAAATATGATTTATAACACCAACTCTGACTGCCACCAGGTAGTCATCCTCACAGATGCACTGTCTGTCCTGCAAGCTCTCAAGGGTGGTAAACTCCCGCATCTGAGAAATGAACTAAACAAGGTAGCTGCCAAAAAGAGAACCATACTTCAGTGGGTACCATCTCATTGTGGTGTACCCGGAAATGAAAAGGCAGATAAACTTGCAAAAAGGGAGGAGAATGTGAACAAGAAGATAATGAAGTCACATACTTTGAGAAAAAGAGAGCTATCCAGACTATCAGAAGAGAACAGAACCAACCCAAAGACGACTATCACACTCTCGACCGGCAGGGACAGACAACTATTTTTCGACTCAGGACAGGGCATAACAAACTGAATAAACACATGCACAAGCTACGATTGTCTGCTTCACCACTGTGCACATGTGGATTAAACGAACAAACTGCTGAGCATGTTCTACAGGACTGTCCTCTGTATGACCAGTTAAGAAAGATATACTGGCCCAATGACTCAACACTAAACTCAAAGCTATATGGAGTTAAAGAGGAACTTCAAACAACAGTCGAATTCATCATGAGAACTCGTCTGACGGTGTAATCATCAAAGATGCGATCGCAAGAAGAAGAAGAAGAATATTAATTTTCATTACAGAAGCTGTTTTTAAAATAAAAGACTCGATGATTTATTTGTTTGAAGATACACAGTAATTTAATCGGCACATCAACATTCACCATCCGACGCACGCATTCAAATACGAAACAATCTGTATTTACATTTCATTATTTCCCTTTACTTAATGGAGTTATGCCCACTTTATGTTACATTCTTTTAGTTATTATATGAAATTGGCTGGGTCAATGCCGGTCAAAACTTTATAAATTAAAAAATTCCAAGAAAGGGAGCTGCGTACAAAGTTTCAGCTCTCTCGATAAGAGCAACACAGAGATTTTGAGCGTTAAAGATTTGAAACGCGACAAAGAAATAACTCTTAGACGATTTGAAAGAAAAGTGGTAAAATAAAATAAAAAAGGGGAGGGGGGGGGGACACTCATTCACTGATTCTGTGCATTGTTTATTCCTGCCAGTCCCTGCGTACTTCCAGATCTTGTATGTTGTACATATGTACTGTACGGTACATGTGATATGAAGATATGCCTTAGTGTGGTGCACAAATGACGAATGCGCAAGGTCATCATCGCCCACATCTGGCGTCCCGGTATGAGAGGTAAACATTGCTAGCGCGGGCGGAGTGAGCCGGAAATCTGGTTCGCGTGTTGACCTTGTTTATTAAGTTTATTGCAGTGGATTATAAGATGTTTGAGATAGCACGTGGTGACTTTATCTGCTGATGGTGTGAGTAACAATACCTGGTGCTCGTGAAATGTCAGAGAGATAGGCAGACTTCGTGCGTGTGGGGCAGGCAGATAGCCGAGACGGAGGTAGAGGGGTTAGATAGACTGGCAGACACATAGACAGATAAGCAGGCAGGCAGACACGTAGACAGACAGGCAGGCAGGCAGATGGCCAAGACGGAGTTATGGGGGTTAGATAGACAGACATACAGACAGGCAGGTAGCCAAGACGGAGGTAGAGTGGTTAGATAGGCAGACATACAGGCAAGCAGGCAGGAAGATAGCCGAGACGGAAGTAGAGGGGGTAGATAGATGTACAGACAAGCAAGCAGGCAAGAAGATAGATAGATAGATAGATAGATAGATAGATAGATAGATAGATAGATAGATAGATAGATAGATAGATAGATAGATAGATAGATAGATAGATAGATAGATAGATAAGATAGATTAGATAGATCGATAGATAGATAGATAGATAGATAGATAGATAGATAGATAGATAGATAGATAGATAGATAGATAGATAGATAGATAGATAGATAGATAGATAGATAGATAGATAGATAGGCAGGCAGGCAGGCAGGCAGGCAGGCAGGCAGACGTTAGACGCGAAGGCTAACAAAAGGTCATATATACAAGGGGATTGACATAAGTCTTGGGCCTGACCATGAAGGACATGTCACAGAGAGCTGAAATTTTGTATAGTGTTTATTCCTTTTTAATATAGCCACCGTCTGAATTGACACACTTCTGCCATCTCTGCTTGACCTTGAAAAGACCTTGGGAGTAGAACACCCTATTTTTCAAACTAAACCAGTCATCACATGCCAGTATAACCTCTTCATCGCTGTCAAAATGATTTCCTTTTAGCTGTTTTTTAAGATTTGGGAATAGAAAAAAGTCTGATAGAGCCAAATGTGGAGAATATGGTGGGTGTGGAAGAATTTCAATATTCAAATAGTTGGCTGCTAGCTGCACAAGCCGTGCTTTGTGAGAGGGCGCGTTGTCTTGAAGCAAAGGAAGATTTTGAGTGCGCGTTATCCCTCGTTTCCTGGTCACAACCTTTCTTAGTTTTGTGAGAAGATCTGCATAGTACTGTCCATCAACTGTGTTGCCACGAGGCAGATAATCTTTCAAACGGACACCTTTGCCGTCCCAAAAAACAGTCAGCATCACTTTTCCTGCAGATTTCTGCGCCCTCGGCTTGACAGGTGTTGGGGAGTCCGGGGTTTTCCATTGCATGCTGGCAATTTTGGATTCGGGGTCATAATGGTGTACCCAAGTCTCATCTACTGTCACTATGGTCTCCAAAAAATGTAGGTGTTTTCCTTGAAACATCAGAAATGTTATCACAGCTCTGGCCTCCTTCTTTTCCATTGTTTTGTCAAATCTTTGGAGCAGCAGATCCGGTCAATAGGGTACATTGCGCCGTGCACCGTAGCGGGAAAACTCATTGAAGAAACAAACGCGTACTTTACACATTCAGTGCAAATATGATGAACTTTAAATGTGCCAAGTTTCATCTTCCTCCTGTGACTCCTTCATGGTCAGGCCCAAGACTTATGTCAATCCCCTTGTATATAGTTAAATTGATAGACAGACAGGTAGATAGAAAGGCACAACTAAACAGATAGACGGACAGGTAGATAGAAAGGCACAACTAGACAGACAGACAGACAGATGGATTACATCCCAAACATACAACTCACAAAAACATACACAAACATATAGACAAAGAATTCTAAACGATTCCATCTGTCGCAAGCCAATCATTCTAACTTGCCATTGCCAGTTGTAGCACGTTCATTCTGCTAAATTCTAGAGCAACATATGTCAGAATCTACGTGCAAGTATTCAGTGAGACAAGAAGTGATTACGTGTAGGTTCAGCCTGCTGCCTTCCTTCCTTTCTTCTTCTTCTTCTGCTTCTTCTTCTGCTTCTTCTTCTTCAGTTTCCTCTTCCTCCTCATCTTCCTGTTCTTCTTCTTTTTCCTGTTCTTTTTCTTCTTCTTCTTCTGCATCTTCTTCTTCTTCATCTTCTTATGCTTCCAGTTTGTTAGTCACACTAAATCTTCAGGCCTGTCGACAGGACAAAGCCCACAGTCGTATCCTGCCTCAGCCTCTGGCCTGACCTGAGGTACCGGTAGGCAAACCAGGAATTGTGAGGATCTACTTTAGAAACGCTGAGCTCTCTAAAGACCTTCTCTGATAAAATCATAAATGTTTTCAGGTTTCATTGTAATTCGAATGTAGAATAAGTACAGCTTATGTGTAACCTGCATCTGTTCTAGACTTTCTGCTTCCTACACTTCCATGGAAGTTCAACATTCAAACCAAATGATTTTTGACCAAATGTTAACTCCACGCCAAAGAAAAGATCGCGTTCCTGACTTATCGTTTCGCGAATAATGTTTCCTTCTTCTTTAACAGAAGCAGTCAGTGGCCATCACGCCTGGTGGCGTCTTGTAGGGCAGCAACATACTGCTTCCACTTTGTTCGGTCAGCTGCCGTACTTCATGCAGTCTCCCAACGCTGTTCATTCTTAGCACGAATAATGTGAATGTTAGTCAAACACCTTGTGGCTTTTCATTGGGAAAGCGGAAAAAGTAACTTTATTATAATTTTTTAAAAGGAGTTTTGCTCCGTTTTTCGAGGCGCGCCCCGTTCAACCTAAACACAAAGAGCGTTGGTTATGTTAGGCTGCAAGTCTAAATATAAAAGACCTTGTTATTCGTAGAAAATATCTTTGGGGTTGCGACCATCTTAACATGCGCCATGCCCTCCAATTGAGCAAGATGATTATAGCCGGTAACTTCTGCTTCCCGTGTTGTGCCGATACCTATAGGGTGAAACTAGAGCATCCTCTCCTGGGCGCGAGCTAGGGCACAGTTATATGGAGATCAAGCTGTTGCCCATGCAGCATGTTCCTGACCGCAAGGCCTTTACATTTGATCATGTGCCATAATATAACCGACGGACTGTACCCTAATATAACCGACGGACCCAATGTCTAGATTGAACGGAGCGCGACTAGACAAAAGGAGGCAATATTTAAATTTTTTTTAAACGATAATTTCCCCCTCACGTAGCAGGTAAGTGAGTTCAATACGGCCTTAAAAACAAAATTTAGAAGCGCAGTAATAAGAGGCCAACTTTAGGGTTACATTTAGGAATCCTAAGCCTAACCCGAAACCCTCACCTTAATCCTAACTCTAACGACGTGGGCGACTTAACTAATGCCATTGAAGATCATGTCCCACTGGTTTTCATTTCAACCTCTAAAACGTGCTTCGAACAAAAAGAGTTAACGAGGTCGATTTTTTCATGATCTGGAATTTGGAAATGGCTTATAGCTACAGTTTTAATCTCTCTAATTACTGCTTAAACTAGGCTTTAACGTGTATGTATGTACACAGTTACACAAAGCGCGTGTAGGACGTAGAAAAGTTTGTTTACCCTAGATACAAGAACTTTGCACTTTTCAAAATAATGTTGTTTTCTTTTCTATAAACGATCAACATTATCTTGCAAGAAAACACATTTTTCCAGAGCGGAGATTCTGTTAAAGTGGAGGAGATCACACGATTCGACTGTTTATTGCTTCTCCTCGATCATGTGGAAGGAAAGCTCGTATCCCGTGTTCTGGAATTTTCACGGTGGCGAGCAAGGAAGGTTAGGCATGGGGTCAATGAAACAACAAAATCGACAAGTCAATCAAAGTAAAGAACTTAAACGAATGACACTGGACAAGAAAGTTTGGCGTGATATAATTGAACGCGTATGTTTGTTTGTGAGATCAAGGGTAATAATACTGATAATAACTTTTATCACAGTACCGTATAGTCCCCCCCCCCCCCACCGGGGGGGTTGGGGGGTGTCAGAGGGGACAAATAAGGAATAGGGCTCCCTCTTCTTCTGACAGGTTTTATTATAAGTCGATATAAATATGAGGTTTATATATGAGGCTGGTAACCTCATCACGTAATATAAATAGCTTCAGAAACTACTGCTGCAAGAAACCCGTGAATGTTTTGGTGTAAGGCTTTCGCTTGAAAGAGGTGTTGCTTAGATGGCAGGGAGGATAGTGTGATTCGCTTCCGTAACTAGGCGGGGGTGTGCCGCACGGAAGGTCCTGGGTTCGATTCCCCGGTAAGCCACTCACGTCTGTTGTTTTTCTGTTGTCTAGTTTTCTACTTCTTTATTTCTGACGAGTGCCTGAAAACATGCCTTTATGTTTGTCTAATATTTATTTCCGCCAAGAGGGCTTGCTGCATGGTGCATCTATGCTCCATACGGGCCGTTCATAAATTCTAACGCTAAAAGGGGGAAGGGGAGGGGGGGGGGGGGTTGCCGAGATATTTCGCTTTGGTGCGGGGGGGGGGGAAGAGGGTCTGAAATGCAGGGCGTTTTTGTTACGCACACGTTACGGGGAGAGGGGGTGAAAATGTCAAAAAAAAATTGCGTTACGTAATTTTTGAACGGTCCCATATCAGCCTGTCTCAACCTTTTTTTTATCTTGGAAGAACACTGTCAATAAATTTCCGATCTTAGAATTAGGGAACACCTGCATTAAAAAAAAAAAATCATATCTACAGCTCACAGCTCGTTAACGTGACCGGTAAGGTGTAAATATACTAATCCAATGGGAGCCGCGCTGGTGTAATGGCTTCGGCGTTGTACTGGCGACCAGGTGTTCATGGTTCAAACCCGGGCGTCGGCGTTTGAAGAAATGTTTACGGCCGGAAATTTGACTGAATAACCTGAACGGCTCCTGTGATAAACCCTCTGTGGATGGGAAGGAGCGAAGCTCCTGACCGGGTTGGAAGAAAAGTCCTCAGGTTCCCCAGCCTCGCAATGACATGTCATTGGGCCGAAGGGCTGAAAGCCCAAGTGCCGCTGGTTAAGGAAAAAAAAAAATACTGATCCAACTGCTATAATTGTCAGTGCTCTTTTAAGTAGAGAATTATATTTTTTCTGTGGATTTGTTCATTTTGGCCAACTTTTTAGCCTACTATTTTTTGTGTGGTCCCTTCCCCCCCCCCCCCCCCCCCACCCCCCCCCCTCCCCCCCCCCCTTTTTTTTTTTTCGCCCACAGGATATAAACGTTAATGCAAGACAGTATTGTAGTTAGAAGAAACTTCAATTTGTCCTTAATTTAAATTCCTACTTGACTTTTTTGTTTTCCTTTTTACTTTTTATGCTATACACGTACGCCTAAAACGTCTTATTACATTTTCAACTCTACAAGATGTTAATGAAATATGGTATACACAAGAGTCTTCTTCTTTGATCCATAACCGCCAGCCATCAAAGCAGTCAGCGGCCATAACGCCTCGTGGCGTCCTGTAGGGCAGCAACAAATTGATTCCACCTTGCTCCGGCGGCCATCCTTCGTACAATGCCCCAACTCTGGTTCATTCTTTGCATCTCAGCTTCCACAATTCTCCGCCAAGTGGTTTTTGGTCGGCCTCTCTTTCGCTTTCCCTCGGGGGTCCATAGCATAGCTGTTCTTGTGATGGTATCAGGGTCCCTTCTGAGGACGTGGCCATCATGAAAAGATACACAGGGGTGCAATATATTGTCTGTGTGTCCTTTCTCGATTTACTTTTACAGCACGGCGGTAGCGCCGTTCGGATGGTCCTAGGTTCGATTCCCGGTAAGCCAATCACTTATATTTTCTGTTCTCTGGTCTGGTGTCACCCTTTCTGTCCAACGAGTACCTGTTAATTACCTTTATTTATTTATTTACTTAAAATTTATTCTAGGAATGCAGACAATTCTAAGTGAGAAGGGCATCCCTTTTAGATCTGCTGTTGATTCATTGGCCAAAAACGGACTAAGACTACACGTCTGTTGTGGGCAGGGTTACGATAATAATATTACTAAAAGGTCAAAGTATCCTAGATACTGCCTTAGGGTATTGAAGAGATAGAGCTTTCACTATATTAGGTCCAGCTTCAAGAGGTGGGGTGACTAGTTCCCTTCCTCGCTGCCTTTGCCGTCTTTAACTAAAAACAGAGTCAGATACCCATTTACAGGGATACAGCTGTACATTAACTTTGTTGATTTTGAAAAGGCTTTCGACAGCATACACAGGGACAGCCTATGGAAAATTCTGAGGGCTTATGGAATTCCCAGCCGCATTGTTTCCATTATAAAAAGCCTGTATTCTAACTTTACGTGCAGTGTTGGATCGAGTAATGTAACTTTCGAAGTGAAAACAGGAGTACGACAGGGATGCCCCTTATCAACAACATTATTTTTGACAGTCATAGATTGGGTGATGCGCCAGACAACAGAGGGCAGTCCAAGAGGAATTAGATGGACAGTGTTTTCTACACTGGAAGATTTGGAATATGCAGATGACATTGCACTGCTCGCGCATTCACACCAACACATTCAAGACAAAACTGATAGACTGAATAAGTATGGCCAGCAGGTTGGCCTGAACATCAATCTGAAGAAGACGGAGGTCATGACACTAAATGTGGGCAATCCTGAGCCAATAACAGTAAGGAACCAGAAGTTAGAACAGACAGACACATTTACTTACCTAGGAAGCATAGTAACACCTGACGGCGGAACAAGCAAGGACATTAACAACAGAATGAATAAAGCGAGAACAGCCTTTGCTATTCTCAACAACATTTGGAAGTCTTCCCAGTACAGCACAAACACCAAATTAAGACTGTATGAGAGCTGCGTACTTTCTGTGCTTCTCTATGGTGCGGAATGTTGGAGAGTAACAGAGAAGGAAATGTCGAAACTGTCCTCCTTCCACACAATCTGCCTAAGGAAAATTCTCCGAATCTTTTGGCCAAACACCATCAGCAACCAAGAACTACTTATTCGGAGTAACCAGGAGGACATGCACACCATCATAGCTGGCAGACGCTGGAGTTGGGTTGGCCATGTCCTCAGAAGGGACCCTGATACCATCGCAAGAACAGCTATGCTATGGACCCCCGAGGGAAAGCGAAAGAGAGGCCGACCAAAAACAACTTGGCGGAGAACTGTGGAAGCTGAGATGCAAAGAATGAACCACAGTTGGGGCACTGTACGAAGGATGGCCGCCGACCGAGCAAAGTGGAATCAATTTGTTGCAGCCCTACAAGACGCCACCAGGCGTGATGGCCGCTGACTGCTTTGACGGTTGGCGGTTATGGATCAAAGAAGAAGAAGAAGATATTGGAGCTTGACGCTACCAAGTATCGTTTCCGGAACCCAGTAACTTCCCCGCGACAAGAAAGCGCCTAGCCAGTCAGACTCAGTGGTGCTACTATGAGAGGTAAATACAAATGCATTCAAGCTACGAGAATACAACAAATGAAGTCAGCTGATGGGGAGGGGCGCAGGTTTAACTACTCCCCCTGGGCGCAGAACACTAAAAGGCCGGCCGTGCTTATTGTTGTTGTTATTGATCCATCGGCGTTTGGGCTCTCTCCCCTCGGCTCAGTGCCATGTAGTGGTGTTTGCATGTGTGTCAGTGCCATGTAGTGGTGTTTGCATGTGTGTCAGTGCCATGTAGTGGTGTTTGCATGTGTGTCAGTGCCATGTAGTGGTGTTTGCATGTGTGTCAGTGCCATGTAGTGGTGTTTGCATGTGTGTCAGTGCCATGTAGTGGTGTTTGCATGTGTGTCAGTGCCATGTAGTGGTGTTTGCATGTGTGTCAGTGCCATGTAGTGGTGTTTGCATGTGTGTCAGTGCCATGTAGTGGTGTTTGCATGTGTGTGCAAGTTGTTGTTCTGCTCCATATAAAGTACTCCACTTATCTGACCTCGGGAAAAGGTGCATTTTCCTAACATCGTCGGGTGCTGTGCACTCAAAGAGATGGTGGTCAACAGTATCAAAGGGGTAAGTACATAGCTGGCACTCTGGAATGTATTGTTATTGGATTCTGTTCAAGTGATTGTTGAGTGGTATTTATTGTGTTTGGAGCCGAAAAATGCCTCCTTGTTAAGTTTATACATTTTCTACAAAAACAAAGTTTTGCAGGCCAGTAATTGAGGTTCCATGGTTATTCCTGAGCACGTGATTTTAAACCTGGGTCCCTTAACGATTTAAACATCTCACCTGAGAAGTTTAACATTGACGTGACCAGGGTTCAGTTCCCACGGATAACAACTTCTGCACGCAACATGTGATTGTCTGGTCTACGTGTCACGGTTAATAAGAGTAGACCGATGTTTTCATTGTGTTCGTCTGGAAAGTATAACACCTTGAACAACGCTTCATCCGCAACATTGGAGTACATTAAACCCGACGGTATGAATACCCATCATTCTTTTGTCTGAGACGACCTTCTGTACTTTCGTTTTGTTCTCAAGTTTTAACACCGTATCTTTTGTTCAATACTGACCTCATTTATTTGTTAAGAAAAAAAAAAATATTATCAGGAGAGGTAGAAATTGTGCTAGATTCCAGATAACTTCTAGCCTACTTGAAGTTTTAGGGTATCCTGGAAAAAATATTTTTTTTTAATTATTAGGATAATGTACAACGTATTTCTTCAAACATACTTTTTTTGAAAGGGTGACTTATTGCTCACCCCATAGTTTTCAGTACAAACCTGTGTCGTACAAACCTGTTTTAATGATGATTTTTGTTGTTGTTGAAGATACTGTAAATATGAGTATGTTGTTGTTTTACTTGTACAACGTGCATTCTTTGAAATTAATATTTCACATGCACATGGATAAATGAATTCAGTATGAAAGATGCGAGAGAGGAAGGGCAGAATGTTAAACGGGTCTAGGTGCCATTTTCTCAACCTTTTGAAAATTAAGTTTGTTTGTTCGTTCACCAGTTGTGTCTAGTATTCTATCTTTCATGAACACACATTCCCCACACATACACATATGTGTATTATCTTCATCAGCATTACCTGTTAGCTTCCCACGGATCATAGGAGACTAACAGACCCATGCCATGTATTCCTGTCATGTTCCATCAGCTCAAGATGTTTCTGTCACCATTTCACGTCTCCAAGTATTTTTCGGGTTCCCTGTACAAGGACTTACGCACTATGACATGATCACTAACGTGGAACTGATGACAAGAACGAGGCATGTGCCAGTGGAACTGATGACAAGAACGAGGCATGTGCCAGTGGAACTGATGACAAGAACGAGGCATGTGCCAGTGGAACAAGAGATGAGAAGACATTGCTGGGGAAGGATAAGGAGGATTATTGAGGAAACTTGTTGATAGCCTTACAAGGCAGTCCTTGTTCTGGAATCCTCAGGTTAAAGGAACAGAGGTAGACATAATAGCACACGGAGAAGAGAACTGGAGACAAACATGAAAATCATTATAAGTGTGTTGAAGGTCTACGATTCTTATAGAGGTGAAGGGTCAAGTTACCGCTACACATTGTTTTGTTTTTCACTCATCGACATCTATCGTCTCTGTTATTTTTGTTGAAACTGCCATAGCACCAGACGAGATTTGTTTTTATGTGTGTTTTCTTACTGGAAAATCCATTGCTTTTGTTTACACAGCGTGTTCTTAGCTGCATGAAGCCATGTAACATGCCTACGCTATCGATCTGGCATAAGGTACATTTCCCCGTTTGATGACAGATTTCGCTGACTCAGGTAAAATTAACCAGGCGTTTGGAAAAAGGCTTGCTTCGTGTCACAGTCTGTTTCCGCGAAATAAGATGTCGTGATGTTTGTCTCATTGATTCTCCTCAAGTCTGTAAAGTTCAGCGAAGTACTTTTAGAGTCTTGATTCTCGAAACGTGGGTCGCGATCGGAAATTGGGGCCCTGGAATCATAACTATGGGTCACTTCCCTTACGCTTTTGTCTAACTGCAGGGTTTCTCAACCTTTCTGTGCAATGAACCCCTTTGATTGTCCGATGAAGGTTATTGATCCCTTCTTGGACAAAATGGACATAAAATCATAATAAAAAACACTGTACATTTTAAGTTTAGTACACGGACCTCATAGAATCCATTCATAGACCCCCCTTTCCCCCAGGGATCCGTGGACCCCAAGTTAACAAACCCTGCCTTACTCGACGTGTTAAGCCTGCTGAATACGTCTGTGTAGTCAAGATAACTTTCACTCATAGCACATTGAAATGAGCTCCGTATCTGTATTTCACGACAAGCTGGTGCGATTCGAGGACTTACAGACTTTGGGACATTCCATACCAAGTAAATTATTGTTGTTTAGATATTCCAGTAGGAAGTCTTCTTTATGAACATGTATTTTAATACAGACACTGGTTGAATTTATTTATTTAGTTTTTACTTGTCAATGTTGGTTCATGAGTCGCCAACTTCACCAACTGTGAAATTTTAGTCGTGGTCGTAAAAAAAAAAAAGTCGGAGAACCACTGTTTTATTTAGTTTAAAATCAATATCTAGACCGTTTATTGTCTGGTGCTGGGGTACGCAACCAGTCGAATCCGACTACCGGTAGATCATAGAAGGGGATCCGATAGACCTCTATGCGACGTAGTTAGATCGCTGGTCTCTCGCGGCATAGGTTCCTAGTGTCGTGGTTGAGTTTGAGTGTAGAGTATTTGTCGAGTTGAACAACAGTAGTGAAATCGACAAGGGATAGTGGACTGACAGAGTTATAGATTACACTTTAGATAAGGTGTAAATAAGAGATGGACTTGAGACAACCTGGAAGAAGATTTATTCAAAGGATCTCTCTCTCCAGGCCTCAACTCACTTTTACTGTCTAAGCATCTCCTGCTCTCACTCTTTTCTCTTATCATACACAGAGATTCTAGTAAAGAGCTAAAAATACAAATATGGATGGAAAGGTCGTGAACAGCGTATTAATAAAGGTGTAAACTTTATTAAAGAAGAAAAAAGCATGGAATTAATGCATATCATCACAACAACATAAAATTACATCAATAATCATCAATAACCAAAATATGCAAAATACACCAACAACCACACACACACCACCATTCATAAAACCTGTAGAACACAGAGAGATGAAATAACTGAGTGTCAGTCCGTCCGCTTTCGGGACCATATGAAATAGCTCCAGTAAGTGGTTTTTTCGTACATATCCTCCATGGGTGATGGAATTAACCTGAATAAAATCACTGTATAGGCGCTATCATTGGTGATTCCTCCCTAATTGCGCGAGATGGTCTGGAAGACTCTATCCATAGATTGCTGCTCATACGTGCGAAGTTGTAAGTATCCAGAAAATACACCAGAAGAAGTCACTTGAGGACAAAGAGTCCCAGGCGCGCTTATCCGGCGCTAGGCTCTTGCGTGCTGGGTAGTAAATCCTGTTTAAACTGGTTTGGCTGTGGTTTGCTGAGTGCCCCGTTTAGGCACACAAAGTCGGGTGATATGGAATTCTGCTATCGGCATGCTGAGCGGGTTTGATATTCTGGAAGCCGCAATGCTCTGGCTGGTAATCCAATAGGCGAGTAGAGAACTACTACTGCGTTTGGCGATTCCAGATTTTGCGTTGGCTCCGTTGCATTGCGTGAGCTTAACTTGGCGTTGACAAAAAGGGGTTTTGATTCAGGAACGGGGTTGACGATTCGTGACGCTAGCGGTATTCAGAAACCCTCTAGATCGAAGAGAATATTTCGTTCTTCGCCTGACTGGAGTCTGCTCTAGCGATTCGGTCTCCCTGAAACTGAGACCCAAAAAGAGACACCCTTTTACTTCAAGCAAATAATAAATCACACTAACTTTATACAGAAAGTTTCGCTCCACTATGGGATTAAATTTATTGTAGTTATTGCTATGATAGTTTAGGGCTGTCTTTAACCATGTCTCCTGTTCCTTAAAAATATCAATTATCAACGCGCCCGCATAGGCTTAATATCTTTTGCACCCCCAGGTACCTGTCAGTAAATGTTCTGCCATCAAAAATCTACTCCTCTTCTCCCAATCTCAACATACAGGAAACCTAACCTGTAGTTACAGTTAAATGAATATGCTTATTCATCTTACAACATTAAATGAATTTACATAAACAGATTACAGCATTTGACATTACACAAATAAATCGTATGTCCCCTTTGGAAAATATATTAGCATTCCACAAAATGAGTACAAAGAAAATGCAATGTTCTTGCTATAATAATACAGTTGTGGCTAGATCATAAAATATAAGTATATCTATGCCTGGTGACTGCTTTCAGTGAAAGTTATAGACTAGTGCCTAGCCACACAAGTAAGCATAAAATGATCCTCCCTTGCCACTAGAAATATCTATCAAAAGGAATAAGTGACTATCTCCTATAATCCAGAGTTATTACCTGCATCTCACTATTCAGTTTCAAAGTGAACAATCCACACCTGACATTATCTTACAGAAATGACAGTTAATTTTTTGCTGACTCTTAACCCAATGGTAAGCATTCGTGGACTGATTCTACGCCTAATATCTGTTATTGTAAGTTTAACATTTAACCCATGATAAACCGTAACAGTTTAAGCACCACTTAATAGGCCGTAGACAGCGCTACCTTATCACTGAATAAATTACTAGGAGAAGTCCTCAGAAATAAAATCACTTTCCTAACAGATATATAAAAGCTAACATGAATCTAATATATTATAATTATAATGTGATGGGGCCGAAAAGGAGACGCCCGCCCCCTACCTGTTTTTGGGCAGATTATTTTCGATGTGCTCGAAGCATTCTGGGTTGCGAAAAGTCTGAAGTAGAAGATATGTAATGAGGCCACAATAATGCCTTTAAATTAAGTTGTGGTGTAGAATTGTGTTATATTAAATAGCTGTAGGTTTTATTTGTGTTTTCGCTATTCCTAAGCGATAATCGCGTGTGACATTTAAGTAGCCAAGATTAATACGCCCAGCGCGCAGTAGTTGAGTGATTAGCCTAGTGCCTATAAAAAGAGATAGCGAACTACAAGCGGGCCTATTTTGCCACAGCCGCCAGAGAGAACAGACGACAGAGCCAAGCTGTAAATGCCTTGAGCACATTAGCATCGGGCACTGTTGGGTGTTTTGTTTTGTTGGGTTTTGTGACGTTCGCTAGTTTATTTGTTTAATGTTTGCTTTGTCACTGAATGGGCTGTAAAAATAAATATAGCCCCTGCCTCTAGAATCAAGAGTTTTATTGTTGTTCGGGTCGGTGCGAGTGTGACAAGAGAGTGATATCACAATCACAACATCATCATCATCTCGCCCACCCTATCACAATAAGATATGTCAACTCACCCCTAAAATGACTAGAACATAGGCAAACACATTCTAGTACTGTGTTAAAGTTTGCCTTATCTCATGATGGTCATCTACGGGCCAGGAATATTTACGAATGTCTTTGTCTATTAAACCCAGTCTACTCTTATAGATCACAAAGGACGCTCCCCCCGGACACCTGGCCTGCATATTTCTACAGAAGTTCGGCGAAAGACGTAATCTAGAGTAAGACAACAGAAATCGTGCGAAAGTTCCCCAGGTAGAGAAATGCATAACATTATGCTCTATCTTGTCTAAGGGGCGAAAACCCAAAGACTGACCGCGGGTTTGTCTCCCCCTGTTTCCAGGATGCATAATATTATGATCCGAAGCAGCGTTCTGGAAGCCAAACACAGGGACCCTTTCGCTCGTGATCAAAGGCTTTAAACGTAAGAGATATTCCCCTGGTCAGACCAGGTGCGGCTTAGATAATATTATCGTTCGCTGACCGCTACAGGCCGGAACGTAACCAAACCTCGGGTGGGGTTTGTGAAGGTGAAAAAGTTTGGCCACGAAGGTAGAAAATGAAAGAAAAAGAAAATACAAAATGACGAGGAAAACCAGGACATTTAAAAAGTAATCAAATTATGGACAAGATGGTAAAATAGATTATCGGTCACGTGACACCTAGTTTGATTCGCGGTATCGACACGCTCCAACCTCTTGACTTGTAACATGGTCACTCCCCTACAACAGTATTTGCTATAGGACAGCCGTTAAGGGGAACAAGCACATGTAAGATCAACGGTTTAGGAACCAATTGTATTATTGTAGTTAAATGCGTAAATATATTTTGATATCTTTAAACACCTCTTGTGGGACCCAAAGATGCAGCAATAGAGAATGCAGTCAGCGACCCATAGCTTGACTGCTTGCATCAGGGTCAGCGAACCAGAGCTGACAAGACCCTACTCCACCTCCACGTGGTGGTCCTGGAAACAGGCTGCATCACCGCAGTCTGGCTGAGAGAGTAGGAATCGCAGAGGGAAGGCAAACCCGGTCCCAAAAAATGCCGTGCTGAAGTCGGATGTGTCGACCGAAAGGTGCAGATATCACAGCTACGGCGTAAACAGACACAACGCAACCACCGTCCTTTTCAGGGCGAACGAAGAAGAAGAAGAAGAAAAACGTCTTGTAACGCTTGTATGAAAATTAATCATGATTAAAGCTACATTAAAAACAACGACTGTTTGAATTAGTTGTTTACACACATAAAAATACATTTAGTTAATAACACATACCATGTATCATCCCATGCTTGCCTCTTTTAACACAAAACACAATATGTTTTTGCCGTTCATTATTTCCCTTACCGTAGAACTCAAACAGAGTTACTTCTACTTTATGTTACATTGTTTTCATTATTACATAAAATCATCTGGGTCAATGCCAATTAAAACTTGATAAAGAGAGAGTGCCAAGAAATTTAGGTGCGTGCAAAGTTTCAGCTGTCTACGATGAGTAAAAAGCAGTGATTTTGAGCGTCAAAGATTTGAAACATCAAAACAACGGGCATGTTAAGTTAATTAAAATGTTTAAAGAAATTTTTTTTTTTTTTATTAAGCGTGGGATTACGCCTCTTTTACCCTCATTTAAAGAACCCCAATATCTTCGTGACTCAAGATACCCTATCCTTGTTCCCTGTGAAAACCCACACGCTAGCTTGCAAAATTAACTTTAGTCATAAACTGCATAAGATGGAAGCGTGATTTTCTTTCTCTTTGAATTGGAGCTAACATTCGGAAACGTTGTGTTTTAGTCTGAATCTTCCACCGCTCTATCGATAGAAATACAGGAAGTAGATCATTCGGTGGATATTAGAGTTACTTACAAGCTACGCTTATTCCTAATTCATAAGAATTTATTCCTAATTCAAAGGGGTCGGAGTGGCTTGTATGGCGTCCGCCTCGAATTCTAAAGGTACTGGGTTCGATTCCCAGTTGAGGGAATATAATTTATGGAATTTTTTTTGGTCAGAACCAGTGGTCCTAATGATGTCATATTCCTCCCTTTTCTCCTGGTAGTGAAATCGGATGCCTTTGCCTTCTCGGATAAGAGCGGAAAAATGGGAGATCCCGTGTGGAAGTTGCGCACGTTCAAAATCCCACAGCAGTTGGAAATCGTAAATAGTAGGCCTTAAGTCCGCTGCTCTGGAAAAACATAAAAATTTGAAACTTACTCACCACAAAGATATTTAAAGTGTGATTTATATTCACACACACTGGGACTCTAGCCGCTTCAACGGAGTTCGTGCACTGTGCTGAGATACTCCTTGTGTGATCTAAGGAAGGATATCGGAGCACTGATGGTGTTGTCAGTGTGCAGTGAAACAAGTCCTTAAAATCAACCAAACAAACCTAATTCATAATAAAACAGCATACTTGATTTTATAATGGTAGATCTTCAGACAGCTGATTGTGTCTAAAGTAGACTCCCGCAACTTGTGTGTTGCCTACCGCTGATCTAGTGGAGTGCACGACATATTTAAAAAAGGGGGTATTGGAGTAAGTTTTGCCAAATCAAGAATACACTAGAACCATGTGATATTTCGGATTTTCCCTTTATAATCCAATCAGAAACCGGAAACCAGTATGATAAATATAGAAAGCCTTAGAGAAAAGGGCTAAGGATAAAACAAAAATTGCACCTCATTCAAATATGGTGTATTCGAATTAATTCGTGACAGGGGTTGGTCGTATAATCGAAATTTCGGATAATTGGATTATTGTTGGGAGGGGACACTCTTGCATAAAGATATTTTATTAAGTAGCCTTTATGAAATATTTGAGCTTTCTCTTAAAATAATCCTATCTACCAGACCACGGGGTCTTTTGTATTTGGACATGTGCCTTAAAATAGCCGACGAGTGTATATATGTATATGCCTGATGATGATCTCACACACTTCTTGGCGGCAACCAAGGTGGATTGGGTTCAATTCTCTGCACAAGACAACAGGAGGCTGGCACTTGGGAGTCATGATTCAAGTGGGCCCGCCACCTTTAGAAGTTTAAAGGAGATTAAAGGACCGAAACATTTGATCGAGGTGGGGACGTTTCCGATGAACAGGTTGCCTCTTGTTGTTTCGCTCTGTAGAGAGTTTTCTATCATCTTAATTAAAATGTGGATCCAAATACTACGATGTTATAGGATGCACAGCTGGTATAAATAGAAGAATATTTATCAGTAGGAACTGCCGACAAACTATAGCACCTATAAATTGACTGCTCAGAATCGTCTGCAATCTGTCAAACACACGAGAAGGAACATGTGGCCGTCTCTAGTACTTTTCCCGGACATACTCTATAGAAATATCTGGCATATCTGCACAGTAATGTGAAGCTACTCTTGATCGCCGGACGAACGAGACAATTGAATGTTACCATGCTTGTTTATGCTGTTTGCATATATGAATCAAGAGCCTCAAACTTGTAACCCGACCACTTTCTAAATAGCATTAATAAAAGTCATACTGCCTTTTCAAAACACGGGTTCATCCTTCTGATCTCAAAATTACTTAGCTGTCAAATCCGAGAAATTCTTTCATTTCTTGCCTCTACAGTCTTCTTTCAGATTTTTTGAGTGTGGTAAATTAGATGAAATTGCTCGTGAAATCGAATCCGTAAAGCATAAGCTTACAAGATAACGAGCACTCGGCCCTGCTTGTTCGTTGTATACCTGGACGATATACCTGGAGGATATACCTGGAGGATAAGTTGTCAGTGCAGACAGGACGCCTGGAGCCGGCGGTGGGTGTGTTGTTCCTTCGTGCGCCTTTTTTACCTGTCACCTTGTTTTTGTGTTGTTATATTAGTGGGTGCACCAGAACTGGTTATATTAGTGGGTGCACCAGAACTGGTTATTTTAGTGTGTGCACCAGAACTGGTTATATTAGTGGGTGCACCAGAACTGGTTATATTAGTGGGTGCACCAGAACTGGTTATATTAGTGGGTGCACCAGAACTGGTTATTTTAGTGTGTGCACCAGAACTGGTTATATTAGTGGGTGCACCAGAACTGGTTATATTAGTGGGTGCACCAGAACTGGTTATATTAGTGGGTGCACCAGAACTGGTTATTTTAGTGTGTGCACCAGAACTGGTTATATTAGTGGGTGCACCAGGACTGGTTATATTAGTTTGTGCATCAGAATTGGTTATATCAGAGGTTGCATCAAAACTGGTTATATTAGTGGGTGCATCAGAACTGGTTATACTCGTGGAAGCACCAGAACTGGTTATATTATTGGGTGTACCAGAACTGGTTATACTAGTGGGTGCGCCAGAACTGGTTATATTAGTGTGTACATCAGAACTGGTTATATTAGTTGGTATATATAAAAAAACCGATAGACTCCTATTAAACTAATCTCTATAAAACTATAAATAATTAAAATATATATCCCTGTACAGTTCCAGTCCGAGGATGTATGAGAAGACAAAGAAAGAGCATGACTAATGCTCCCGCAGGCGTATCGTAAAATATGATTAATATGAAGTTTTGTATGTTGGCTGGCAGCTTCATCATATAATAGGAATTACTACATGTACTACCAACGCAAGAGTTTTATCTTTGAAGTAGGATTCTCTAAAGGGTCGCCTGTAGTGTGGGCTCTGTGCTCTAACAGGAACAAACAAGATGACAAATAAATCCTATAGATACAATCCCAGCTTTTTCTGTCACTAACGCTAAGGAATGCAACTTTGGTTGAAAGTTTGACATTAATTGTATTGTTTCCCTTATATGTACTCTCCCGAAAATAGTAACACTTACCAAAGAAGAATGTGCAAATGACGGTGTGCACACATATATTTATAGAATGTGTGATCCTGCATACACACATTGGGATCTTAGCTGCTGTTACGTAGTTCGTGTACTGTGGTGATGCACAGTGATTTTTTTAAAACACTTTTGAATAAGTAAAATTGCCGTTAGATGTTGGTGCTTTTAAATTTAATTCCATCTTATGACGGGCTTTTACATAGTAAATATATATATATATATATATGTATATATATATATATATATATATATATATATATATATATATATATATATATATATATATATATATATATATATATATATATATATATATATATGTCGTAGATTTTATTGAGATAGGTTGAAGATGTTTAAGGTCCCGTCTGAGCAGAGGTGATAATGGTAAACTATGTGAGAATAAGGGGTAAGAAATAGCTTTATTGTTCACAAGGGGTGAGAGTGTAAGAGAAAGGACAGTCTCGGGATTGAGTAATTGCTCTAATCCCAGCCTATCAAACGACAATATTTAACTAGACTCCCTTTCTCTCCTGGTACATATATATACGAGTTACACTCCACTTACATATACACAATTCTGTGACATAATACGTACAGACGTGAACCAAGCTATGGATAACATATAATGGGCAGGGGTTTTGACCAACACGATAACTTACGGTTTTATTATGTTTATTATCTTAGAAAAAAAAATCACATCAATATTATCTATCAGAACGTATAGTTTACAGACATAAAAAATGCAAGAAAATTTATTAACCCAATAGGCTCTCCTCTATTGCAAAGGAATCCCAAAGTAGATCCCGACAGAGGTAATTAACCCAAAAGATTACAGTTAATAATAATATATATAGGGATAGACGATAAAGTAAAAGAACCAAGTCTCTAGTTAATCTATCCTGAAACAAAGAAGACAAGAAAATGATATAACAGTATTTGCAAACCCGAAAAGACTGAAGTGAGTATAATGATTATACAAAATATGAAATATTCATTTCTCTTTCTTACAGTCTGTCAGTCTGTGGCCACAAGCAATCAGCAATCACACTTACCTACTACTCTTTAACACATCTGTGTATCTTTGACATATTTCAGGGTGGTGCTATCCAAGGGACCCTAGTTCCTCCAAGAATGATTAATTTTTCCTAATGGAGAACGTCCGCTTAAATAATGCTAATATTATGTGTCAAAAAATCACGTCAGGTAGTGCAGGTAAATATATTGCGATCAAAAGGTTCACCATGGGCAGCACACAGATGTCCGATATTTTAAGGAAAATGTCTGGTGGGTACACTGTTAGAAAACCAATAAGGATAAGCAAAGGATCTCCTATCTGTTTTTATCTCTCACTCGGGGTTGGGTGCCGGTTATGGACCCAAGTATTCTTTTTTTCTGGATAAATCCACTTAAGAAAAGAAAAAAAAAACTACGATAGTCAATATTCTGGAAACAATGTTTATATATATAGATATTTGGCCACCACAGGCGGATCAGATTTGCTGTGAACAATCTGGGTACTTTCTTGTCCAGTTCTGATGTTTTATTCTTTAAATGTTTATATGTGGGGACTCTCTCTGTAAGAAGACAAGAGAACCGCACAGGTCCAAATTTAAGACCCAATAATATTTTAAGAATGTTTTTTGGAGCTATTCAGACCGCTAGATCGCAGGGTTGATCGCCTAGATGTAGAAAAACAAACATTTTAACAATGATATCATTATTATATTCTACACTCGTTAGGTAAAACCTCTAGATCACTCCGGTATTAAATTATATTTAAAGCCCACAAAACTCTAGTAATTTACAAAATTACGCACGATGAATAAAAGTATATTTACCTCTAATTATCAGTCGCCTAGCGTATATTAATTAATTTATAGCGTCTCTTACTGGGGGAATAGCAAGGAATTAAATTTACTTATTACATCTGGAACTATTTAATATGCTTATTTAATAAACACAGAAATCCCAGTGAAAACATTAACACGTTAAGACACTCAAAATTCTAATATATATATGATTACCGCCACACAGGAAAGGACTCTCTCCACGAATCTAAAAGGAATTATCTTTATATAAAACTCCAAGATTCGCGCTAGAAGATATCACCAATTCCTGGGGCCAGACTGATAAAGAGTTTTCTAAAACTGCGCTAATATACTGAATCGGCCCATGTCCCCATGACTGGCAAACGCACCTGCAAATTCTTCGTCCATTCTATTATCAGGTGTTAAACAGAGGGTTCATTTCTCGGCTCTGACATGGTAACGTGATCTCCGGTGATCTGCCTCTCTGTGGGAATGTCAGTAAGAGATACCGCCGCGAGAGAAGACAACAAAAGGGCGAATGTTCAGATAACTTATGGCATACCAAACCAGCAATCGTGGGAATGACTCGAGTTGTTTAGTTATAAGAGAGGTTTAGTTGTAATTAAAGAGAGGCTCGATTTTCATACGTCACAGTCGTCCCCTCTTGAAGACACGAAACCGTTTCATGTTTTATTTATGACAATGGAGCTCTCTTGATCAGTAACTTGCAGGTGATTGTTGTTTTCGCTTTCCACCTCCTCTTCCGTGCTCCAATTTCTACTCATAAAATCTGCTCCCACGTTCTATTTTCCCGGAATGTATTCCACTTTGAAAGAGTACACGCTTAGTAGCAAGGCCCAGCGCATGATCCTCGCATTGAATTCCTTATTCGCTCCAAGAAAAGCTAAAGTAGCGTGGTCTGTTTGCACCGTGAATGTTACTCCGTAAAGGTATTCATGGTATTTCCTTATGCCATGAACAAGTGCTAGACACTCTCTTTCAACGGTGGAATAGTTACGTTCTGCAGCATTCAGTTTACGGCTGCCATATGCAACTGGAAATAACAGATTCAAATCGATGTCATCTGCTTGGAGCAGGGTTGACCCGATGCCCTGACCCGAAGCGTCGACCCGCAATATAAAAGGTTTCTTGAGGTCAGGTAGTCTCAAAATGGGGTATTCAGACAATTGACCTTTTAAAGTGACGTAAGCTTGTTCGCACTTCGAATCCCAAATAACCTTGTCCGGGCGCTCTTTTTTTGTAAGGTCAGTAAGGGGTGCCGTTAGCCCGTTGAAATTCTTGATAAATTTCTGATAGTAAGCACACAGTGATAGAAAAGAACGGGTGTCTTTCTTCGTTCGGGGTCTTTTTGCTGCAACTATTTTCTCAATGTTCTTGGTAACTGGCCACATGCAGCCTTGAGAAATGGTATGTCCCAGGAAGTCTAGCTTTTGAAATCCGATGAGACATTTGCTAGATCTGGCTGTGAGACCAGTTTCCTGTAGTCGCCTGAAGAGCATAGCAACCATAGCAATATGTTCATCATAGTTTTCCGATGCAATTAATATGTCATCCATGAAATTATGGATATGGGGACTTTGCAAGGGTTCTAAAAGCTTCCTCATCATTCTGGTGAAGACTCCTGGTGCGTTGTGCAATCCGAACGGCATTACGTTGAAAGTGTAGTGTCCTTCACTGGTGCTAAAAGCTAACAAAGGCTTTACTTCCTCCTTGACTGGTATTTGGTAGTAACCTTTACTCAAGTCAATCTTTGAGAAAATTCTTGCCTTGCTAAGCTTAGTGAACAGCTCAGAAGCGCTCTGTAGAGGTTCGGGCTGGAATTCCGTTACTGTGTTAAGTAAACTGTAATCTATGCACAGCCGAACTTCCTTATTGGGCTTCTGTAACAGTACTACACTCGAACTGTAAGGAGAGGTAGACTCACAGATAATTTCGGCTTGACATAGCTTGTCTATCTCTCCGCGTAGTGCATCAGCTTTAGCGTACGGAATGGGGTAAACTCTGGTTCGAACAGGGGTCTCGTTGGTCAGTTTCATATCGAATTCTATGAGATTTGTTCGACCAGGTACATCCGTTAAGACTGCAGTGTACTGTTTCAGTAGCGCCCTGGTTTCTGTCTGTTGTGCTTCCGAGAGATTTTCGCCGAATTTGACATCTTTGAAAGATTCCGTTTGTTGCAATGGATACTCCATGCAACTATCGTCATCTTCCTCATCTTCCGTCGCTATGGCGACCGCCAGGAGATGTTCGGAGGACGGCACCGGTCTTTCCAAGTATTTCTTTAGCAGATTTACGTGGTAGACCTTCTCCTTTCTGTTAATAGAGATCTTGTAGTTAGTGCGGGAGATCTTTTTAAGGACGGTAAACGGCCCTTGCCATCCGATGCGAAGTTTGTTGTTTCCGGTTGGAAGTAGCAACAAAACTTTCTCCCCTGGTTGGAGTTCTCTCTCTTTCGCTGCTTTATTGTATCGTTGAGCGTGCTTTGCGCGTGCTTTCTTAAGGTTGGTTGTTGCTAAGCCCCATCCTAGTTGTAACCTTTCCTTGATCTCTGATACATATTTGCTTGCTGAGACGACTGTCTCGTCAGCCTTATGGTCTGTCAGGGACCGAAGTAAGGCTTCTAGCGGCCCCTTAATAGGTCTGCCGAATAAAAGTGTAGCTGGTGGAAATCCTGTAGATGCCTGGGGAACCTCCCTGTAGGCGAATAAGGCTGCAGGAATGAAAAGGTCCCAATTTTCAGGTTTCTCTTGTCCCAGCTTACGTAACATCATGATGAGGCTGCCGTTGAAGCGCTCCACAAGCCCATTTCCGGCCGGATGGTAGGGGCTTGTGTGGATGTGTTTGGCCCTCAAGATCTTAAAGATCTCCTCCATTAACAGGCTACGGAATTGGGATCCATTGTCCGTCAAAACTTGTTGAGGGAATCCCAACCGTGTAAAAATTTGCACGAGGGCTTCTGCGACATGCTTGGAATCTATGCATGTTAGCGGTACAGCTTCGGCCCACATAGTGCAAGTGTCGACTAAGGTCAGGATGAACCTGTTCCTTCTTTTGGTCTTTTCCAGGGGACCAATAATGTCGACAGCAACCCGTTCAAATGGAGTCCCCACTATTGGCATTTGCCCCATAGGTACTGGGGGTGTCAAGTGCTTGGGTGCTACCCGTTGGCACTGGGCGCAGGATTTCACATACCTGATAATGTCAGAGTTCATTCCTGGCCACCAATAGTGGGTTTTTTTCGCTGAATAGTGGCGTTTTGTCCCATATGTCCGCTAAAGGGAAGAGAGTGCCCCATTTCTAAGATTTGGTTTCTGTACTGTTTCGGTACTAGGAGCTGGTTATGCCCTTGATCAGGTTTGCCCGTTCTGCGATACAGTACACCATCCTTAGAGAAGATGTCTCCGTTGTGTCTGGGGTCCTTAGCCATGGGCAGTTTCCTAAAGCAGGGCTCCAAGGTAGGGTCCTTTTGTTGCGCCTCTTTTAGTTCCATAGGTAACAAATTTGGCGCAGGCTCCCGTTCCTTCTGGGCTTGCCCTCTTGTGGTTACTGCTGCCACAATCGGCTCCTTTGGTCTCCCAATAAACACATATCTACATCCCAGGATAACTGGGTAGATAGGATCATCCATAATGGCCGCTTTAATAACACCTCTGACAAAATCAGAGTGTATTTCTACCAGTGCGATAGGAAGCGTCCTGGGTGCATCACTCTTGAAAACTCCACTAAGTTTGACGGTGTCTTCTGTCTCTTGACCGGGTTTGACCAGGTGCCTTGCGACTATACAGTAAGATGTTGAAGTCCCGTTCAAAATAACAGTTCCTCGCGTTGAGGGCCTCTCCCCCTCAGGTTGAGAATCACTGACATTGATTCTTCCTTGCGAGGCTGTTTGCAAGCATCCGATGCGATTTGGCCCGGTGTGCTTGCCCTGATCAGATGTCCCGTGCGCAGGGGTTTTCCCTTTGTCACCCTGTCCTTTCTGGCCGCGCTGCCACGTAGGACGGTGGGGTTGATCAGGATTGTTGTGGGTGGGATATCTGGTTTTGAAGAATTTCGATTTTTCCTGTGGAGGATGTTGGGGTACGGCTTCTCGTTGGTTATGGTGATGGGAAGAATGGGAAGACTGCTCTAGATTATTTTTTCGAGCAGGCTCATCTGTCGGTTTGCGTTTGGTGCTGGGAAGCTCGGCCATAGCATTTATGTACCGTTCAGACTTACTGAGAATGTCATCTAACTTGACTGCGCCTTGTTCAGCCAGGAATCTACGGGTTTCACTTGACAAAGTGGTTTTTATTTGTTCTATAAGAACGAACTCCTCAAGACCTTCGTAGGTGAGAGGGAGCTCGGAAAGCTCCATGCACTTTGTCAAATATCCCTTCAGCCGTGAAGAAAACTGCTGAAATGTTTCAGTGCTCTCCTTTCTGCTGTTTCTGAACATTTGCAGAAACTTACGAGCGTTCATTTCGAAACGCTCCAGTAAAGCCTTCTTTAGCATGTCGTAGTTGTCTTGACTGCTTCCCAGTTTCATGTAGACTTCATAAGCACTACCTTTCAAAGCCTGTGAAAGCTTTAGGCACCACCGGGAACTCTCTAACCCATACAGATTTGCCATTCTCTCAAATTTTTCTAGAAACGAGTCAATTTTCTCATTGGGGCTTGGGAAGGGTTCCAGGGCGAAAGACATAGCTGTGAGTTGGGGAGAATGAGTGCTGGAGTGATCAGTTAACGATGAATGGGGAGATGACGGCTCTCCATTGCTGGAAGTAGAGGCAGCCCCGCGACTTTGGACTTCTAGAGCCTTAAGCGCCAACTCGTGCTGTCTCTCCTTCTCTCGTTCCTCGTATTGTCTCTCCTCTCTTTCGTTTGCCCTGCGAGCTTCCATCTCTGCCTCAATTTTCTTCTGCTCTAATAGAGATTGACGCTCTTCCGCTTCTTTCCTATCCGCTTTATCTTCCTTCTCTCTAGCTTCTGCTACTTTCTGCTCCGCGTCATATCGGTCAAGTTCTGTGTTGACGAACGCGGTCACTTCCTCTCCTTGCAATCCTGTCTCCCTTGCTTCCTCTCTCAGCATAGTCCTAAGTTTTACACGCTCAGCCATGTTAGAGAACTGAATGCCACTCACCCGAGGAAAAAAAAGAAGGAAAGAAGGAGAAAAACTATATCCTTAGCCGCTTACGAGAAAAACCAACAAAGATGTTATTCTTTACCCTGAGATACCTCCTCCTGTTATCAGTTTACTAATCTATCGCTGTTATCTCTGGCACTTAGGCTCCTAATACAGACGACTTAATCCAAAAGTGGTAGATCAGATAACCTGGAAAAACTACTATTACTAACGGTGGAGAAAAATATTTTTTATTTAAAAAAAACAATTTAAGGAGAAAAAAAAAATTTCCTTAAAAAAATTAAACTCCACCCCAAAACTCGCCCACTGAAGTCAGTTAAGAGAAGGGACGTTATTAACTTGACTAAAAAGTCAGAACAAGCCGTCCTTTGCTTAGCTCAACTCTGCTGCTTCAAAAAAAAAAAAACCCTAGTGATTGATAAACAATCACGCGAAATAGCGGTCTGTTACAAAATTACCAAATATCATATATTCAACAAAGATTATTATCAAAACAAGTTTCCCGTAACTATTGCTGTGGAAAGAAACAAATCCTATATGTGTGTATGGTCAAACACCCAGTAACTAAGAGCGTTGTCTAGGGGGTAATTATTTATTCCTTAAATCACAAGACAAACTCACAACACACTCTATCTAGATGAAACTTCTGATTCAGTATCAGACTTTAGACATTTATCTAGACTCAAACTTGGATCTTAATCCCGCGACGAGCCAACCATTTATGTCGTAGATTTTATTGAGATAGGTTGAAGATGTTTAAGGTCCCGTCTGAGCAGAGGTGATAATGGTAAACTATGTGAGAATAAGGGGTAAGAAATAGCTTTGTTTTTCACAAGGGGGTGAGAGTGTAAGAGAAAGGACAGTCTCTGGATTGAGTAATTGCTCTAATCCCAGCCTATCTCACGACAATATTTAACTAGACTCCCTTTCTCTCCTGGTACATATATATATACGAGTTACACTCCACTTACATATACACAATTCTGTGACATAATACGTACAGACGTGAACCAAGCTATGGATAACATATACTGGGCAGGGGTTTTGACCAACACGATAACTTAAGGTTTATTAGGTTTATTATCTTAAAGAAATCAATCACATCAATATTATCATCATATTATCTATCAGAACGTATAGTTTACAGACATAAAAAAATGCAAGAAAATTTATTAACCCAATAGGCTCTCCTCTATTGCAAAGGAATCCCAAAGTAGATCCTGACAGAGGTAATTAACCCAAAAGATTACAGTTAATAATAATATATATAGGGATAGACGATAAAGTAAAAGAACCAAGTCTCTAGTTAATCTATCCTGAAACAAAGAAGACAAGAAAATGATATAACAGTATTTGCGAACCCGAAAAGACTGAAGTGAGTATAATGATTATACAAAATATGAAATATTCATTTCTCTTTCTTACAGTCTGTCAGTCTGTGGCCACAAGCAATCAGCAATCACACTTACCTACTACTCTTTAACACATCTGTGTATCTTTGACATATTTCAGGGTGGTGCTATCCAAGGGACCCCAGTTCCTCCAAGAATGATTAATTTTTCCTAATGGGGAACGTCCGCTTAAATAATGCTAATATTATGTGTCAAAAAATCACGTCAGGTAGTGCAGGTAAATATATATTGCGATCAAAATGTTCACCATGGGCAGCACACAGATGTCCGATATTTTAAGGAAAATGTCTGGTGGGTACACTGTTAGAAAACCAATAAGGATAAGCAAAGGATCTCCTATCTGTTTTTATCTCTCACTCTGGGGTTGGGTGCCGGTTATGGACCCAAGTATTCCTTTTTCTGGATAAATCCACTTGAGAAAAGAAAAAAAAAACTACGATAGTCAATATTCTGGAAACAATGTTTATATATATAGATATTTGGCCACCACAGGCGGATCAGATTTGCTGTGAACAATCTGGGTACTTTCTTGTCCAGTTCTGATGTTTTATTCTTTAAATGTTTATATGTGGAGACTCTCTCTGTAAGAAGACAAGAGAACCGCACAGGTCCAAATTTAAGACCCAATAATATTTTAAGAATGTTTTTTGGAGCTATTCAGACCGCTAGATCGCAGGGTTGATGGCCTAGATGTAGAAAAACAAACATTTTAACAATGATATCATTATTATATTCTGCACTCGTTAGGTAAAACCTCTAGATCACTCCGGTATTAAATTATATTTAAAGCCCACAAAACTCTAGTAATTTACAAAATTACGCATGATGAATAAAAGTATATTTACCTCTAATTATCAGTCGCCTAGCGTATATTAATTAATTTATAGCGTCTCTTACTGGGGGAATAGCAAGGAATTAAATTTACTTATTACATCTGGAACTATTTAATATGCTTATTTAATAAACACAGAAATCCCAGTGAAAACATTAACACGTTAAGACACTCAAAATTCTAATATATATATGATTACCGCCACACAGGAAAGGACTCTCTCCACGAATCTAAAAGGAATTATCTTTATATAAAACTCCAAGATTCGCGCTAGAAGATATCACCAATTCCTGGGGCCAGACTGATAAAGAGCTTTCTAAAACTGCGCTAATATACTGAATCGGCCCATGTCCCCATGACTGGCAAACGCACCTGCAAATTCTTCGTCCATTCTATTATCAGGTGTTAAACAGAGGGTTCATTTCTCGGCTCTGACATGGTAACGTGATCTCCGGTGATCTGCCTCTCTGTGGGAATGTCAGTAAGAGATACCGCCGCGAGAGAAGACAACAAAAGGGCGAATGTCCAGATAACTTATGGCATACCAAACCAGCAATTGTGGGAATGACTCGAGTTGTTTAGTTGTCAGAGAGGTTTAGTTGTAATTAAAGAGAGGCTCGATTTTCATACGTCACAATATGATAGTTTTAGTTATTTTATAAACTGTGCTTTGTTCATTTCTCAGTGCTGCCTCTTCTGCCTGTCTTGCAAGGTCATCCAGAAATGTTCTTTTGATAGCACGGGTTTGACGTTTTACTTCCTTGTCCAGCTGACTGTATTGTTCACTATATATTGCCTTTAACCTGGGAGACTTAGCTTCTGTTTTCTTTCTTTTCATTTCCTTTCTCTTCGCTATGGTGTTTAGCGTTTCTGGTGTTATCCAATCTTGGCTCTATCTTTCCTGGAATCCCAAGCATGACTTGAACATTGTTGAGATGGTGTTGAATTTTGGTCGACATCATCGGTCTCTGTTCTTTCCTGGCTTTTGGTAATCTGATATCGTCTCTTTACGTCGACCTCGAATGCTTTTCTGGTGAGGGGGTCCTTAAGTTTCGCGATGTTATATCTTTTCTGTTTGATTGCAACTGGTCCAGCAGCTCTGAGTTTCACCTTCAGTCTTGCTACTACTAGGTGATGATCACTTCCCACATCTGCGCCTCTTCTTACTTTCACGTCTTGTAATGCATGTCTCCATCTGCCATTGATCATTATGTGATCTATCTGGTTTCTGTCCCGTCTGTTTGGTGATTCCCACGTTAACTTGTGCACTTCTTTGTGTTGGAAAAGTGTTCCTCCAATGACCAGGTTGTTAATAATGCAGAAGCTTATTAATTTGTCCCCATTCTCGTTTACTGTTCCAGTGCCGCATTTCCCCATTACTCTTTCGTTATAATTATTGTGTGTTGCAACTTTCGATTGAGGCCAGTTTGTGTAATCCAACGAAATCCCTCTTATAAGGTATAGCTCTGTTTAGTGTGAATATCTGTCTAAGTATTTAAATATAGATTAACAATTCTGGCTCATACGTTTGCTTTCATACATATAACTGAATCAACTATTATTGTTTAGTTTTAAAACAACAGGTAACAAATTTAATAGTGAAATAGTCTTTAACAAGTTAAAATAAATATGGAAAGATTAGTTGAATTTTGATAGTTATAACGTTCTCATCCTTGAGACGTAGGTGGAAATTTAACTTTATACTTAAAGTTTAACGGGAATTGACCATTTTTTGCTGGTGCCTTTTAGTTAGCACTTAGCTTGTATGAGTGAGTCCTGCAGCTGTGGTTCATCAATTCTATGATGACGAAAGCCTTCTCTACACTCTCTTCCAATGTAAGCGGTTATGATGGATGCTTTTCTCTCACACTAGCTACGTTAGTACCACAAATCGTCTGCTGGCTTGTAACCACTAGCTTTATACAAATAGAAGAAACAAATGCCTGCTGAGTACATTTGTTCGCTGCAAACTAACAGGCCCAGTATCATGCGCTTCACCTACCAATGTTAACCTCTCAGAAGAATTAAATTCCCGAGCACACAGGGTAACTCAGGGAATATGATGAAAATTAACCCATATCCTTCTGGTGTTAGCTAGGAAATTGCGTCTGGAGTGCGTGAATAATGATTTGCCTGAATTACAATTAAAAAAGGTACATAAATCTCACAAGATAATATGTTACACCTTAGGCACATGTGAGGTAATCATCACTCATTACTCATCACTACTCCCGTCGGAGTCTAGGGTCGCTCTGCTGTCAGGTTTCCCGCACGACTAGTCAGAAACAATCACCAGCTCTTGCAGAAGTGGTTTATGCATATACTGTTTTAATATGTTGAGGTTGCCAGCCTTGTATATAACCACTAAGCAAGAAACCTGTGGAATTTACATTAGTAAATAAATTGTTTACACCTACCCCAAAATTTTGGGAATACAAAATCTCCTTTCACAGATTTAGACTGGACACAGCTCTGAATTAAAAGCTTCGAAATCACTTAGGTCTGGAAATTAGAGTTAATTCCTCTGACGGCGGGTGTCTCTGCGAAATGATTTGCTGGGAAAACTTGAGTTAAATTCCTCTTACGACTGGGTCTAGGAAATTAGAGTTAATTCCTCTGACGACGAGTGTCTCTGCAAAATCCCTACCTGGGAAAACTTGAGTTAAAGTCCTCTTATGACTGGTGAAGCTGATTCCTAGGTTTTCAGTCTTGTTAAAGTCCTGGTCCCTTCAGTTTTTACAGTCCATGTATTTAAAAGTGCGGGTTTACTCTTAAGTTTTCAGAGTTGCCCAAATACGTTGAACTGTCACTTATAAGTATGGAATACTAAGTCCAATATCTCACAAGTTTCTTGGAAGTTGTTCGCTGTACAATGCGATCTCTCTGTGTGTTCTGTGTCTGAGATTTCACTGCATTATATTGTACAGTTTCCAGCTCAAATCCAGCGGGGTCTCCGCTGAATATTCCAATCAAATTCATTGTAGATTCTGGCTAACCAATCGCTGTCTAGCACTAGAGGGGTCGGTTAGTTTGTCATTACTCATCCCACGCGTATTTGAAAAATATTAAATTTAATATACACGAGTGGCCTCTTACAACAGTGATGCCATATCGTTACATAAGACTTCCGGTCGCACCTCTGTCCATCACAATATTGTGACCGTGTGTTTCTAGCGTAATGACTCAGGGATGGTCGCTAGTCGCCTGTGTTTCGCCAGACGAACAAATCTGGTTCTATTCAGCACTCCTGCCCAACACAATCTTGGATAAACAAGCACTGTCGCTTGAAAAGATGGTCAGGCAGATTATGTGATAAAATATTGTCGCTGACCATCTAATAACCTGGCATAACTTAACACGTCTTCGTGAAGCGTGAATACGACACAATAAGATAAGAATTACTTCCGTAGCAAATACTGCCATAGGGGTAGTGGCGTGTTAGAGACTTCACCATGCTATGTCTAGCATAAAGAGTAAAATGAATGAAAGGACAAAATGAAATGTCAAATAACAAGTGAATAATGAAGAAAAGAAGTTTACTGCCGGAAAGCTGAAGGTGTGAGAGATCACACTAAAGGACAGGGACAGACATTTCGTCATTATATATATATATATATATATATATATATATATATATATATATATATATATATATATATATATATATATATATATATATATATATATATATATATATATACATACATACATACATACATACATACATACATACATGTATAGGCCTATGTACTGCCGTAGGGGAGTGGAGTGTTAGAGATATTGCTTATAGAAAGTCCCAGCTTTGTGAGCTGGGGGGTGACTAGTTCCCTTCCTTAGTCTCTTTGCCTTGCCTAAATCAAGAGCAGAATCATGTACCCATTTACAGCTTGGTAGACTGGAGCGTGACACTCCCACATTTTGAACCCTGAACTCAGTAACTATTCCACAAGATACAAGCCTTGTAATCATACAGCCAATGGGACACTCTGACATTCATTCCATCTTTTTAATGCCATGTTATATAAGACGACTGCATTTTTGATGAAATAAAAATGTATAACTTCCAGTAGCTAAGTTATCTTTTTATTTATAATTATTTTTTGTTTAACAATCATGTTTCAAACATGTGTCATTTTCAAACGCTCCACCTCAGAAACTTTCATTATCGTTGCCAAAGATAACATGATTATCGACAGCGTGTATTATGCCAACTCGCCTGCGATAAATTCCTACCGTTACATCAGGGTTTCTTAACCTGTGCTACATGCACCGTTTGGATCCAGGGTGTCTGAGTACATAACCTACAAATTAAAATGCTAATTTATGTTTACTATGCTTTTATGTACACTTTTTCCCCAAGAAGGGGTCCATAGCCTTCAACGGTCAATCAAAGAGGTCCATAGCTTTCATCAAACAATCAAAGAGGTCTATAGCTTTCATCGAACAATCAAAGAGGTCCATAGCTTTCATCAAACAATCAAAGAGGTCCATAGCTTTTATCAAACAATCAAAGAGGTCCATAGCTTTCATCGAACAATCAAAGAGGTCCATAGCTTTCATCGAACAATCAAAGAGGTCCATAGCCTTCATCAAACAATCAAAGAGGTCCATAGCCTTCATCAAACAATCAAAGAGGTCCATAGCCTTCATCAAACAGTCAAAGAGGTCCATAGCCTTCATCGAACAATCAAAGAGGTCTATAGCTTTCATCGAACAATCAAAGAGGTCCATAGCTTTCATCAAACAATCAAAGAGGTCTATAGCCTTCATCGAACAATCAAAGAGGTCCATAGCCTTCATCAAACAATCAAAGAGGTCCATAGCTTTCATCAAACAATCAAAGAGGTCCATAGCTTTCATTAAACAATCAAAGAGGTCCATAGCCTTCATCGAACAATCAAAGAGGTCTATAGCCTTCATCGAACAATCAAAGAGGACCATAGCCTTCATCAAACAATCAAAGAGGTCCATAGCTTTCATCAAACAATCAAAGAGGTCCACAGCTTTCATCAAACAATCAAAGAGGTCCATAGCTTTCATCGAACAATCAAAGAGGTCCATAGCTTTCATCAAACAATCGAAGGGGTCTATAGCTTTCATCGAACAATCAAAGAGGTCCATAGCTTTCATCGAACAATCAAAGGGGTCTATAGCTTTCATCGAACAATCAAAGAGGTCCATAGCTTTCATCGAACAATCAAAGGGGTCTGTAGCATAAACATGCTAAGAAACCCTGCCATAGAATCAGACTAACCAGTTCATAGAAAACAAATACGAACACAGTGGCAGGAAACGAACACAAACCACCTGATGACATCCAGGGGAATCTGTTAACATTCTAAGAAAAAATTTAAGAGCTTACGGGCGCTGACCTATGACGAACACGAGGATGTATAGCGCAAGAAAAATTTGAATATTTACCGTAACATGATGTTTTGAAGTGAAAAAAGAGACTAGATTTTAAGTGGAGTATTTTTACCTGGTGTCTTGGTTGAGATAGATCAGTATATATTATTTGTGTGTGTGTGTGTGTGTGTGTGTGTGTGTGTATTGTGTTGTGTGTGTAGAAAATACATGTGTGTTTGTGTGAGTGAAAACTACCTGTGTGCAGGTGTGGAGGCTTCGTGCTTGTATATGCGAGTGGAAGCAACCTGTTGGTATGTGCGAGTGGGAACTACCTATGAATATCTATCTATCTATCTATCTATCTATCTATCTATCTATCTATCTATCTATCTATCTATCTATCTATCTATCTATCTATCTATCTATCTATCTATCTATCTATCTGTCTGTCTGTCCTTCTGTCTGTCTGTCTGTCTGTCTGTCTATCTATCTATCTATCTATCTAGCAATATCCATTCAGACACCAAACGATTCATCTGCAGGCTTGTCTGCCTCTGTCTGTATGTCTGCGCCTATGTCTCTCTGTCTGCACCTTCTGCTCCTCTGTCTGCTCCTCTGTCGATCTGCTCCTCCGTCTTTCGGTCTGCTCCTCTGTCTGTCTGTCTGCTCCTGTGTCGCTCTGTATGCGACCTTGTCCGCCAGCCTGTGTACATGCAGGCTAGGCGTTGTTATTTACCTGTTCACTTAATGACACCCACAGGTAACGTGATTTAAGTAAGCAGGTGTTGTTTGCGGATATTTTTAAAACAGCACTCAGTCACCTTTGTGTTCTGGGATCTCCATCAAGCTGATCTGTAAAACTTCTCCATCTGTTTCCTTTTATTTCCGTTTTCCTTAATATTTCTTTTTTTTTTTTTTTAATAGGAAGATAACGTCCGGTTGACAGAGTGGTTAGAGCGCTGGCCTCTCGAGGCAAAGGGGCCGGGTTCGAATCATGGTACCGACACGCTCCTGTCTACCCAGCTGTAAATGGGTACCTGCCTCTGCCATTGAGTTACGGAAGGAAAAGGCAGCGAGGAAGGGAACTGATCTCCCCAGCTTAAATGTTAAAGTCTCTAACACTTCACTCCTCTACGGCAGTATCTGCTATGAGACGACCTTTACCTTGACCTAATATGAATATACCAGAACATAATCATCAACAACATCATCATCATCGTCATCCTCATCATCTTTATCCTTCATCTCGGCTAGGTACATTGACCCACAAACAACTTATGCCAAAAACTGTCCCGTGTCATCAGCTCAAGGCCTTCTCCATCCCTGTCATTTCTGTCTCCAGTTTTGTCTTCTCTGTCTCCAGTTTTGTCTTCTCTGTCTCCAGTTTTGTCTTCTCTGTCTCCAGTTTTGTCTTCTCTGTCTCCAGTTTTGTCATTTCTGTCTCCAGTTTTGTCTTCTCTGTCTCCAGTTTTGTCATTTCTGTCTCCAGTTTTGTCTTCTCTGTCTCCAGTTTTGTCTTCTCTGTCTGCTTTTCATCCCCTCTTCCTCTTACGCCGGGGATTCCAGAACAAGGACTGTTTGGTTATGTTTTCAAATTTTAAATCACAAAAACTTCATATACACAGACATAAACACTCATATACACAGACATAAACACTCATATACACAGACATAAACACTCATATACACAGACATAAACAGACATATATAAAGACATAAACACACATATACACAGACATAAACACACATAAACACAGACATAAACACACATATACACAGACATAAACACACACATACACAGACATAAACACACACACATACACAGACATAAACACACACACATACACAGACATAAACACACATATACACAGACATAAACACACACATACACAGACATAAACACACACACACACACATACACAGACATAAACACACATATACACAGAAATAAACACACATATACACAGACATAAACACACATATACACAGACATAAACACACACATAAACACACATATACACAGACATAAACACACATATACATGGACATAAACACACATATATACAGACATAAACACACATGCACAGACATAAAGACACATATACAAAGACATAAACACATATATACACAGACATAAACACGTATACTTGGTTTGGTTTTAAGGACAGCGGCCGTATGGCTTACTCTTTACGATTTCTAAGTGCGGAGGGATTTTTAACGTGCGCATCTTGCACACGCGACCTCCTATGTTTTCGCCCTTATCCGAAAAGGCTAGGCATCCGATCTCACTACCCAGAAGCTGAGAGGGGAATATGACATCTTTAGGACCAAGTAGTTTTGAAAAAAATGTCCATCAATTATATTCCCTGTGCTGGGAGCGAACCCGGTAACTTTTTGAATTTGAGGCGGACGTCATGCCTCTGAGCCATTTTTTCCCTTTCCCCCTAAACGCGCGTATAAACTTACGCATAACACCTACACATGCCATATTGGTCTAACATATACGTAAAACACACAGGCAGAAACCCACTGATGCGTGATGCCATATGATGATGGATGGTATCCGCATGTCTGGTTTTGTGTGGTGTGCAGATGTGTTCAGTCAAAACAATGTTCATACAAAAATAACAGGGCAATCCACATAGGACGTCAGTAAACTCACGACGTATAAAGTCAATGATTCTTGTAACAGCCGTTGACGTTTTTCTTCATTATTTATTGTGGACGCCACAGTGACAAAATGGTTACGCGAATATGTAGACACATCAAACAGTCATTATCACAGCAACATTCAATACAGCAATAGACGGTAGACAGCATTACAATGATGAGTCAGATGCATGTTATATTTCAAAGTGCTGTAAATGTAGTCAGGTGAAAAACTCCATCCCTTTCTATAACAGCCAGGAGATAACCAGATGTATGAGATCAGTTCACTCTCCTTAGTTTGACTTCAGCAAGACAGACACGTCTGCCGAAGTATAAATAATGTCCTCAAAAATATCCTCTAGATAATAAAGGTTTTTCAAACCTAGTTCATTTAACAAAGTAGCAAGTAATGGTCCTTGGAACCTGCATCAACCGATGCAGCACAATACAGCGACATGTGAGCTAGGAAAACATCTCGTGACGACGACTTTCGAAGACAGGCTATGAACCAGAAATCGTTCACGACCAAAAATCGATAGAGTTAATGAAAATGTTAATTTACCTTGCCTTCCGGAAATACACAGAAATATTATGCCTCCCGGCATGTGCAAATACACTAGAGGTATTATCTCGAATAAACGAAATATCCATAAGAGGACTCTCACATTCCTGACAGAACAAAAAAAAAAGCGGAGATCCCCTCTTCAACGAGGCATCTCTTTCGCCATTCCAAATCGCTCACTCCACTAGTGGTGGGCGGAAACCGATCGACCAAGAAGCAAGACAAGTCATGCGCAGTCCAGCGCAAAATGACCACAGCTCAAACTTAACTGCATTCGATACCAACGCGAGAAGACAAATGCTTACCGAGAAAAGTGACTATAAATTTCAAGCAGTTGTTGCCCTTGCGTTATAAAATAGATATTGTAATAAAATGATGTTGCGAGAATTTATCACGCAACATATCACCACCTCCTCCCGATAAAAAAAAAAAATGTGGAACATATTTTTTTTTTTAAATATCAAAGAGCATGCGATAAGCGGCTCAAAACGCACGAATTATGCGCTGATAATTAACTAAATTGCCAAACAATAGGCTAATTATAGAGTGTCTGGTGAGGATATACCTCAACAGAAAAATAAATATGTCTCAAAAAATATTCACATCGGGGAGGTGTCACCAACACACATCACGTTAGCATGTAAACACAATATACGTATGCAAGTTACCATAATCATCATTAAACAGCATACTCTAATATTGTCTTTAAAAATGGATGTACAAATCTGATAGGAAAATTTAAATAGTACATTCTTTGACATGTAATGACATAAGTACATAGTAAAGTTAAACTACATGACGATCCAGGACATATGCTCTGGTATTCCGAGGGTAAGTACACAATCTAGAACTCGTCATGCTTGATACTAGTAAGGTAAGTCCTCAGCTCAACAATGACATTCTGAGAAAGTACAAGCAATATAATGCTAATTAATAACTAATATGCTTCATAAGGTACAATACATTATTAATAATTGTGGCTGTTTAGTAAACTAACGGCCCTTATATTAACTACTCAGTCCTCCTCTATCATCTTAAAAAACGAACAGAAGAAGATGACAACAAAGCACGATAGTGTGTACATATAAAGTGAGTACAGATGTGCTAATCTATTGTAGAAATATAGGTGTGTTATGACTCTGTAATATATGGAAATATAGGACAGAAGTATTAGTTGGAGTCATGTGGGCATCTAGACAAAATGTCAGCCATCACATTATCCGCACCACGGATAGCTCGTACCGTGAAGTGAAAAGGTTGAAGAGCTATAGCATATCGAGTGGATCTCGAACTCTTCAAATTCTTAGTCTGAATAGCTGTAAGAGCTTTCTGATCAGTCTCTAGAATGAAATGTGCGCCCAGGAGGAATCTTTGTAGTTTTAGAATTGACCAAACCATCGCTAACAACTCACGGTCTAAAACCGAGTAGTTCCTCTCTGCCGCATTTAGTTTTCTAGAAATGTACATAACAGGATGCAGAGTATTTGCATATTCTTGCATCAGTGCTGCTCCAATCCCAGTGGATGAAGCATCACTCCGAAGAACAAAAGTCCTATCAAGAGTAGGTAATCTTAAGATGGGAGGAGAAGAAAATATATTCTTGATTTGGTCTAGTGAAGATTGGCATTCTTCAGACCAACGGACCAGATTAGGCGAACCTTTCTTCAACAATGTTGATAGAGGTGCCATGATCGAAGATAAATTTGGAATAAATCTCCCATAAAAATTGAATTAAACCTAAGAGACTCCTAACTTGTTTCTTCGTTTTAGGAACAGAGATGTTCAGTATTTTGGAAGTATTGTGGTCTTCTGTCTTCAAGAGACCATGACCAACACGATGACCCAGGAAAGAGATTTCACCAAAACCAACAAAAGCTTTAGAAGGTTTTGCTGTCAAATTATTCTCACGTAGAGTGGACAGTAAGTCATATAACCCTAAATAGTGATCTTCCCAGGTATCACTGAAGAGACAGATGTCATCTAAGTATGCGATGACATCCGAACGATGTGACAGAATTCGACGCATCATGCGAACGAAAGTGGCAGGGGCGTTCATGAGACCAAAAGGCATAACATTCCATTGAAATAGACCCCTAGGTGTAGAAAAAGCAGTAAGAGGTTTGGCATGCTCTGCTAAAGGCACTTGCCAATAACCTTTAGACAAGTCAAGTTTAGTGAAGAATCTAGAATTAGAAAGTCTAATCAGTAGATCTTCTAACAAAGGCATCGGTTCAGCGTCGAACTTTGTGACCTGATTCAATTTGCGATAATCAACGCAAATTCGTATGTTCTTATCCTTCTTCCGGACAATAACCATGGAAGAAGAATATGGTGAAGTCGATGGTTCAATTATATTTAATTGAATCATTTCATCCAATTCCTTTTCCACTTGCGACTGAAAGTGTATAGGAATAGGATAAGGCCTAACCCTAATTGGATTATTGTCGGTAAGAATTATGTCATGTTCTATGACATCTGTGTGTCCAGGAATGTCAGTGAGAACATCCTGAAATGTTTGTAACATCGACAAGTCTTGTCGATGTTCGTCACCAGAAAGATTAGGAGAAACAGAAACGTTTTTCCAAGATTCCGTGGAATGTAATGGAACCACTGGAAGGGGAAGGTTGACATCAGAGAAGGTAGCTTCCTCATCCTGTATGACAGACAGGGATGAATAATGACCGTGAGGTGCAGGAGCATCATCCGTTGCCTGGAAAATAGGCAGCAAATAGTCCGGACGTTCGTGAAATTCCGAAAGCATGTTTATGTGGAAAGTTTTATGCTTTCCATCAATATCGACCACATAGTCAACATCGGAAATCCGAGAGACTATTGCATACGGACCTTTCCATGCAATAAGAAGTCTATTTTCCCTACTGGGGAGTAGGACGAATGCTTTGTCACCTGGACAAAGTTGTCGTAGACATCTATTCTTGTTAGCAAACTGCCTTGCCTTCTCTTTAGCAATTTCTGATGAAGCAGTTGCTAGCTTACATGCCTCAATGATCTTTTGTCTAAGAGCAATGACATACTCATATGAGGATTGAGTTTCATCGCTAATATCATCGGCAGTGATGAGATCGTGTAATAAAGACATAGGGCCGCGTGGACGCGCGCCAAAGACAAGTTCGAAGGGAGAAAATCCTGTGTGTTCATTAGGGACTTCTCTATAGGCAAAGAGAGCCGCGGGTAAAACCCTGTCCCAATCTTGAGGATGATCTTCAGTTATCTTACCAAGCAAAGTCTTGAGCGTTCTATTCAGACGCTCAACTAACCCATTAGACATAGGATGGTAGATACTACTGAGAGATCGTTCAATATGTAAGGTAGACATTACCTGTGACATAGTGTCAGATATGAGTTGAGTGCCATGGTCTGACAATATTTCTCTGGGGAACCCCAAGCGAGAAAATATCAACCAAAGAGCATCTGCGATATCTGTAGTAGATATGCTCTTAAGAGGAATAGCCTCTGGCCAACGTGTGCACATATCGACACATGTAAGGATAAACTGATGTCCTCTGGCCGACTTGACCTTAAAAGGGCCAATAATATCTATGGCCATTTTCTGAAACGGCCGAATAGGAATGTCAGCAGCCTGGATAGGCGCAGCATGTCGTGGTCCTCTAGATTTGACCTCCTGACATACCTTGCATGATCGGCAGTAAATACGAATGTCCTTATTGACAAAAGGCCAAAAGAAAGCCGCAAGGACTCTCGACTTCGTACGGGCAAAACCCATATGTCCAGCACATTGCGAGTCATGAGCATGTTGTAATATTTGGACTCTCATGCTCTTGGGAACAAGAATTTGCGAATGTGCCGACGTAGTCGAATCTTGTACCATACGTACAAGTACGCCGTTTCTCATTGCAATCCAAGATTTTCTATTTGTATCCTGATTCGGATCACCTTTCTTCGCAAGAACGAAGAATTTTTTTAAAGAAGGATCTTCTTCTTGCAATTTTATGAAAGAGTCACGAGTAATCACTAAGTGACTATCTTGGCTATCAACTTCATTATCACTATTCAGTGAAGTTTCGGGTGTTTGTAGAGCTTGTGCTCTTGTAACTACTGCATTTGTAGCTTGCATGTTATTATCTTCCCAAGCAGCAATCTGCTGTGGGGTACACTCCCTAACTCCGTGAATACGACCAATAATAAGGTCCGCAATAGGATTAGGTAAGAGACAAGCATGCACATCTCCAGTAAAGAAAGGAGTGGCAATGCGAATTACAGCAGTAGGATATTTTTTCTAGAGTGCCGCCAAATGTGACACATTTAATAACCCTTCCTGTAGCACAAGATGGATCTACAAGCGATTGTCTAACACCAATAGTGGTGCATCCGGAATCGAAAAGTAGTGAGACCGGAGTATCATTAACAAGACCCTTATGTAGGATTAAAGAACCCCTCCCGTCATGCGCAACAGCAGCAGGAAGAGCGGGAAGTGGGTGACCACAACTCAAAGTAGTTATGGTACCCGGTTCGAATAAAGTACTGCATTGGGGGCATTTGTTTGCTCTCTCAAAGTCAAAAGCAGAACCAGTGACAGCGTCAAAGTTTTTACTATCAACAACATGATTACAGGCTCCCTCAGTTTCCTGTTGTACAGCATTAGCCTGCTGATATCTCTTTTTTTTGTGTTGAGATCTACCCCGACTATTATTACCTCTGAAGTTATCAAAGTTATTATTATCTCTGCAGTTATTATTGTCTCTATTGTAATTGTTATCCTGGTTCGAATTCCAGTTTCCACGATTACTATCATGTTCACATTGATGCGAACATCTATTTGTTTGGTTCTGAGGTCTTCGGCAGGAATAACCTCTATTACCATATCCTCTTTTGAAATGCTTATAATTATTAGGGTGATAGTAACGACCACTATCAGGTTGTCTCCAATTCTTCGAAGAAGAATCACCATGAAATTGATTTCCATGATTTTGACAGAAATTACCGCTACTCTTTCTATCAAAATTTTGTTGGAATCTACGAGCAAAGTTTTGGCCATACGGAGCTGCCGAAGCAACTGGTAAACCTTCTTTCACCTTAGAGTTACCCATGGTTATGTGTGGGTGCGCAGTTACGTATTGGCAACAGAAATCTTCCATTTCTTTTATTGTTTTAGGTTTACGTTCATGAAGGAAAGCAAGGAAAGACTCATTGACAGACGACATGACTTTGTCTCTAAGTATTAAGTCCATAAGTCCTTCATAAGTTTTTTCCGTCTTAGATAGTTCAACCCATCGTGAGAAAGTAATGCGTATTCTTGCAATAAACTCGGAGAATTCAACTCCATTTTCAGGTAACATGTTTTTAAATTGTAGACGATAGCCGTCTTCGTTAAGCTGATATTTCTTTAACAAAGCGGCCCTGACAACCTCATAATTGTTCTTGTCAGGTTCATCCACCATATTTAATATACTTAGAGCTTTACCTGTCAGTATCCCTGATAACTGATAAACATATTTTGCTTTGTCTATGTTATGAGCTGTACATGCTTGTTCAAATCTGTCCAGATAGAACATTATGTCATCGCTGGAAGGACTAAATGTTGGTAACTTAATCTTAAAAGTATCATTATTAGCCTTACCAGAAGATGAACCCTTGTTTGAATCATTACCATTACTCATGCTTGTCAATTTCAATTTTTCCAACTCTAAAGCTAAGACCTTTTCTTCATGTTCCATTTTTGCTTTCTCTTTCCTCTCATCAGACTCTCTCTGTAATCTTCTTTCCTCAGCCTGAGCCTCTTTTTGAAGTCTTTCATTTTCAGCTTCTTTTTCAAGTCTTTTATTTTCAGCCTCTTTTTCAAGTCTTTTATTTTCAGCTTCTTTTTCAAGTCTTTTATTTTCAGCCTCTTTTTCAAGTCTTTTATTCTCAGCCTCTTTTTGAAGTCTTTCAGCTTCTAGCTGTAGCTGGAGTTTTCTTTCCTCAGCTTCTGATTCCCTTTTTTGTTTTTCCATTTCCATTTGGAATCTTTTTTCATCCACCTGCATCTGCAGTTTCTTTTGTTCAGCTTCCATATGCAGTTTCTTTTGTTCAGCTTCCATTGCTTTATCATATCGAGCAGTTGCAAATTCTTCTAACTTATCACCAGTCTTGCCAAGCAATTTACCCTGCTCAATAAAGTGCTCAAATGTAGACATGTTGTCTAACATATGAGTCCAAAACCTGAAATAATTAACTAATTTATTTCAAACCTAAGTGTAACAAGTCTTAATTAAGCACTTGTATATTCACATCACATTATATTATCCCAGTCTCTGTGGGAAACAAGTCTCCAATCAAAGAACTTGTATATGAAATATCAACAATCAATTCTTGATCATAAGTGCACTTCTCATTCAATAGTGCACGACACTATTCATCATTCATTTATCATCAGTGTAGTAGTAACAGTGCATTAGCATAGCCCATTAACTAATTACTATAACTGTAAACAATGACTATGTAAACACATGCAGAATGTAAACATTGAAAATGTAAACAATGCAAACAATGTAAACAATAACAATGTAAACAATAACAAAGATCAGCAACAATACAAAAACGTTCGCAGAAATCAACTAAAAATAAAGCAGAAATTAATGAAATATCACAAAAAATGTGACGATATCTGCGATAGAATTAAACAAAATACATGACACCACAGTGTATAAACAAAAATGTTGTATGAAACTAAATTATAGACAAGAGTAGGCTAACAAATACAAACAAATCAAAACAAAACTAAAGAATGCGAAATAATAACGAAAACAATATTAAAACATGTCATCACAGCTAACATAAATAGCAACAGAAGTCGCTTAGCAAATTCCAGTATTGGAAATTTGCAAACCTTACAGAAAACGCTCACAATAGACGACCTCTATGACGTGGCATAATCTAACGGAGACACCACCCAACCGAGAACCCGCTGAAATATAAACATATAAATATACGAATAACATATAAACATATAACATATAGAATGAGATGATACACAGAAGACTCAGCAGAAGTATAAGGGCACAGTTTACATACAAACAGGCCACTTAACTTATAGGCTTCCAATCGTAGAACAGCAGAAAAAACGGATGTCAATCAACGTCCTAAAGAGCGAAGCTCCAACGATGATGGCACATCTGAACTGCTTCCACTGCTAACACGATGGTACAAGAGCTTCTGAAATACTGTGTGTTGAGTTGTTTCGGCACTTGACCTTCTAATCCAAAAGTAAGTTGATGGAAATCGGTACTTGGCCTTCTTCAGAAAACAACCCGTTTCAACCGGCACTTGACCTTCACAAAAACGACAGCACTGGAACCTTGACAGCAGCAACTTGCTTGACTTGCGTAAAAGATAACAGCAGTCCGAGTTATCCGGCAACATGTAACAACGCCGGGTACTGTCAAATTCTTGTTTCCGTCAAAAAGTTGAAATTTTGACTTTTACCGGGCAACGCCGAGTACTTTGAAAATTTTGAAGATGTTGACTGTATTGAAGAATGTTAATTTCTTGAAGGATGCTGATGAATTCTTGTTGAAAATGAAGTGGGTAAGGGACCCCGTGTTTGCTGGTACCAGAATCAAACCAGCTTATGGCCACCAAATGATGCGTGATGCCATATGATGATGGATGGTATCCGCATGTCTGGTTTTGTGTGGTGTGCAGATGTGTTCAGTCAAAACAATGTTCATACAAAAATAACAGGGCAATCCACATAGGACGTCAGTAAACTCACGACGTATAAAGTCAATGATTCTTGTAACAGCCGTTGACGTTTTTCTTCATTATTTATTGTGGACGCCACAGTGACAAAATGGTTACGCGAATATGTAGACACATCAAACAGTCATTATCACAGCAACATTCAATACAGCAATAGACGGTAGACAGCATTACAATGATGAGTCAGATGCATGTTATATTTCAAAGTGCTGTAAATGTAGTCAGGTGAAAAACTCCATCCTTTTCTATAACAGCCAGGAGATAACCAGATGTATGAGATCAGTTCACTCTCCTTAGTTTGACTTCAGCAAGACAGACACGTCTGCCGAAGTATAAATAATGTCCTCAAAAATATCCTCTAGATAATAAAGGTTTTTCAAACCTAGTTCATTTAACAAAGTAGCAAGTAATGGTCCTTGGAACCTGCATCAACCGATGCAGCACAATACAGCGACATGTGAGCTAGGAAAAACATCTCGTGACGACGACTTTCGAAGACAGGCTATGAACCAGAAATCGTTCACGACCAAAAATCGATAGAGTTAATGAAAATGTTAATTTACCTTGCCTTCCGGAAATACACAGAAATATTATGCCTCCCGGCATGTGCAAATACACTAGAGGTATTATCTCGAATAAACGAAATATCCATAAGAGGACTCTCACATTCCTGACAGAACAAAAAAAAGCGGAGATCCCCTCTTCAACGAGGCATCTCTTTCGCCATTCCAAATCGCTCACTCCACTAGTGGTGGGCGGAAACCGATCGACCAAGAAGCAAGACAAGTCATGCGCAGTCCAGCGCAAAATGACCACAGCTCAAACTTAACTGCATTCGATACCAACGCGAGAAGACAAATGCTTACCGAGAAAAGTGACTATAAATTTCAAGCAGTTGTTGCCCTTGCGTTATAAAATAGATATTGTAATAAAATGATGTTGCGAGAATTTATCACGCAACATATCACCACCTCCTCCCGATTAAAAAAAAATGTGGAACATATTTTTTTTTTAAATATCAAAGAGCATGCGATAAGCGGCTCAAAACGCACGAATTATGCGCTGATAATTAACTAAATTGCCAAACAATAGGCTAATTATAGAGTGTCTGGTGAGGATATACCTCAACAGAAAAATAAATATGTCTCAAAAAATATTCACATCGGGGAGGTGTCACCAACACACATCACGTTAGCATGTAAACACAATATACGTATGCAAGTTACTATAATCATCATTAAACAGCATACTCTAATATTGTCTTTAAAAATGGATGTACAAATCTGATAGGAAAATTTAAATAGGACATTCTTTGACATGTAATGACATAAGTACATAGTAAAGTTAAACTACATGACGATCCAGGACATATGCTCTGGTATTCCGAGGGTAAGTACACAATCTAGAACTCGTCATGCTTGATACTAGTAAGGTAAGTCCTCAGCTCAACAATGACATTCTGAGAAAGTACAAGCAATATAATGCTAATTAATAACTAATATGCTTCATAAGGTACAATACATTATTAATAATTGTGGCTGTTTAGTAAACTAACGGCCCTTATATTAACTACTCAGTCCTCCTCTATCATCTTAAAAAACGAACAGAAGAAGATGACAACAAAGCACGATAGTGTGTACATATAAAGTAAGTACAGATGTGCTAATCTATTGTAGAAATATAGGTGTGTTATGACTCTGTAATATATATGGAAATATAGGACAGAAGTATTAGTTGGAGTCATGTGGGCATCTAGACAAAATGTCAGCCATCACATTATCCGCACCACGGATAGCTCGTACCGTGAAGTGAAAAGGTTGAAGAGCTATAGCATATCGAGTGGATCTCGAACTCTTCAAATTCTTAGTCTGAATAGCTGTAAGAGCTTTCTGATCAGTCTCTAGAATGAAATGTGCGCCCAGGAGGAATCTTTGTAGTTTTAGAATTGACCAAACCATCGCTAACAACTCACGGTCTAAAACCGAGTAGTTCCTCTCTGCCGCATTTAGTTTTCTAGAAATGTACATAACAGGATGCAGAGTATTTGCATATTCTTGCATCAGTGCTGCTCCAATCCCAGTGGATGAAGCATCACTCCGAAGAACAAAAGTCCTATCAAGAGTAGGTAATCTTAAGATGGGAGGAGAAGAAAATATATTCTTGATTTGGTCTAGTGAAGATTGGCATTCTTCAGACCAACGGACCAGATTAGGCGAACCTTTCTTCAACAATGTTGATAGAGGTGCCATGATCGAAGATAAATTTGGAATAAATCTCCCATAAAATTGAATTAAACCTAAGAGACTCCTAACTTGTTTCTTCGTTTTAGGAACAGAGATGTTCAGTATTTTGGAAGTATTGTGGTCTTCTGTCTTCAAGAGACCATGACCAACACGATGACCCAGGAAAGAGATTTCACCAAAACCAACAAAAGCTTTAGAAGGTTTTGCTGTCAAATTATTCTCACGTAGAGTGGACAGTAAGTCATATAACCCTAAATAGTGATCTTCCCAGGTATCACTGAAGAGACAGATGTCATCTAAGTATGCGATGACATCCGAACGATGTGACAGAATTCGACGCATCATGCGAACGAAAGTGGCAGGGGCGTTCATGAGACCAAAAGGCATAACATTCCATTGAAATAGACCCCTAGGTGTAGAAAAAGCAGTAAGAGGTTTGGCATGCTCTGCTAAAGGCACTTGCCAATAACCTTTAGACAAGTCAAGTTTAGTGAAGAATCTAGAATTAGAAAGTCTAATCAGTAGATCTTCTAACAAAGGCATCGGTTCAGCGTCGAACTTTGTGACCTGATTCAATTTGCGATAATCAACGCAAATTCGTATGCTCTTATCCTTCTTCCGGACAATAACCATGGAAGAAGAATATGGTGAAGTCGATGGTTCAATTATATTTAATTGAATCATTTCATCCAATTCCTTTTCCACTTGCGACTGAAAGTGTATAGGAATAGGATAAGGCCTAACCCTAATTGGATTATTGTCGGTAAGAATTATGTCATGTTCTATGACATCTGTGTGTCCAGGAATGTCAGTGAGAACATCCTGAAATGTTTGTAACATCGACGAGACTTGTCGATGTTCGTCACCAGAAAGATTAGGAGAAACAGAAACGTTTTTCCAAGATTCCGTGGAATGTAATGGAACCACTGGAAGGGGAAGGTTGACATCAGAGAAGGTAGCTTCCTCATCCTGTATGACAGACAGGGATGAATAATGACCGTGAGGTGCAGGAGCATCATCCGTTGCCTGGAAAATAGGCAGCAAATAGTCCGGACGTTCGTGAAATTCCGAAAGCATGTTTATGTGGAAAGTTTTATGCTTTCCATCAATATCGACCACATAGTCAACATCGGAAATCCGAGAGACTATTGCATACGGACCTTTCCATGCAATAAGAAGTCTATTTTCCCTACTGGGGAGTAGGACGAATGCTTTGTCACCTGGACAAAGTTGTCGTAGACATCTATTCTTGTTAGCAAACTGCCTTGCCTTCTCTTTAGCAATTTCTGATGAAGCAGTTGCTAGCTTACATGCCTCAATGATCTTTTGTCTAAGAGCAATGACATACTCATATGAGGATTGAGTTTCATCGCTAATATCATCGGCAGTGATGAGATCGTGTAATAAAGACATAGGGCCGCGTGGACGCGCGCCAAAGACAAGTTCGAAGGGAGAAAAATCCTGTGTGTTCATTAGGGACTTCTCTATAGGCAAAGAGAGCCGCGGGTAAAACCCTGTCCCAATCTTGAGGATGATCTTCAGTTATCTTACCAAGCAAAGTCTTGAGTGTTCTATTCAGACGCTCAACTAACCCATTAGACATAGGATGGTAGATACTACTGAGAGATCGTTCAATATGTAAGGTAGACATTACCTGTGACATAGTGTCAGATATGAGTTGAGTGCCATGGTCTGACAATATTTCTCTGGGGAACCCCAAGCGAGAAAATATCAACCAAAGAGCATCTGCGATATCTGTAGTAGATATGCTCTTAAGAGGAATAGCCTCTGGCCAACGTGTGCACATATCGACACATGTAAGGATAAACTGATGTCCTCTGGCCGACTTGACCTTAAAAGGGCCAATAATATCTATGGCCATTTTCTGAAACGGCCGAATAGGAATGTCAGCAGCCTGGATAGGCGCAGCATGTCGTGGTCCTCTAGATTTGACCTCCTGACATACCTTGCATGATCGGCAGTAAATACGAATGTCCTTATTGACAAAAGGCCAAAAGAAAGCCGCAAGGACTCTCGACTTCGTACGGGCAAAACCCATATGTCCAGCACATTGCGAGTCATGAGCATGTTGTAATATTTGGACTCTCATGCTCTTGGGAACAAGAATTTGCGAATGTGCCGACGTAGTCGAATCTTGTACCATACGTACAAGTACGCCGTTTCTCATTGCAATCCAAGATTTTCTATTTGTATCCTGATTCGGATCACCTTTCTTCGCAAGAACGAAGAATTTTTTTAAAGAAGGATCTTCTTCTTGCAATTTTATGAAAGAGTCACGAGTAATTACTAAGTGACTATCTTGGCTATCAACTTCATTATCACTATTCAGTGAAGTTTCGGGTGTTTGTAGAGCTTGTGCTCTTGTAACTACTGCATTTGTAGCTTGCATGTTATTATCTTCCCAAGCAGCAATCTGCTGTGGGGTACACTCCCTAACTCCGTGAATACGACCAATAATAAGGTCCGCAATAGGATTAGGTAAGAGACAAGCATGCACATCTCCAGTAAAGAAAGGAGTGGCAATGCGAATTACAGCAGTAGGATATTTTTCTAGAGTGCCGCCAAATGTGACACATTTAATAACCCTTCCTGTAGCACAAGATGGATCTACAAGCGATTGTCTAACACCAATAGTGGTGCATCCGGAATCGAAAAGTAGTGAGACCGGAGTATCATTAACAAGACCCTTATGTAGGATTAAAGAACCCCTCCCGTCATGCGCAACAGCAGCAGGAAGAGCGGGAAGTGGGTGACCACAACTCAAAGTAGTTATGGTACCCGGTTCGAATAAAGTACTGCATTGGGGGCATTTGTTTGCTCTCTCAAAGTCAAAAGCAGAACCAGTGACAGCGTCAAAGTTTTTACTATCAACAACATGATTACAGGCTCCCTCAGTTTCCTGTTGTACAGCATTAGCCTGCTGATATCTCTTTTTTTTTGTGTTGAGATCTACCCCGACTATTATTACCTCTGAAGTTATCAAAGTTATTATTATCTCTGCAGTTATTATTGTCTCTATTGTAATTGTTATCCTGGTTCGAATTCCAGTTTCCACGATTACTATCATGTTCACATTGATGCGAACATCTATTTGTTTGGTTCTGAGGTCTTCGGCAGGAATAACCTCTATTACCATATCCTCTTTTGAAATGCTTATAATTATTAGGGTGATAGTAACGACCACTATCAGGTTGTCTCCAATTCTTCGAAGAAGAATCACCATGAAATTGATTTCCATGATTTTGACAGAAATTACCGCTACTCTTTCTATCAAAATTTTGTTGGAATCTACGAGCAAAGTTTTGGCCATACGGAGCTGCCGAAGCAACTGGTAAACCTTCTTTCACCTTAGAGTTACCCATGGTTATGTGTGGGTGCGCAGTTACGTATTGGCAACAGAAATCTTCCATTTCTTTTATTGTTTTAGGTTTACGTTCATGAAGGAAAGCAAGGAAAGACTCATTGACAGACGACATGACTTTGTCTCTAAGTATTAAGTCCATAAGTCCTTCATAAGTTTTTTCCGTCTTAGATAGTTCAACCCATCGTGAGAAAGTAATGCGTATTCTTGCAATAAACTCGGAGAATTCAACTCCATTTTCAGGTAACATGTTTTTAAATTGTAGACGATAGCCGTCTTCGTTAAGCTGATATTTCTTTAACAAAGCGGCCCTGACAACCTCATAATTGTTCTTGTCAGGTTCATCCACCATATTTAATATACTTAGAGCTTTACCTGTCAGTATCCCTGATAACTGATAAACATATTTTGCTTTGTCTATGTTATGAGCTGTACATGCTTGTTCAAATCTGTCCAGATAGAACATTATGTCATCGCTGGAAGGACTAAATGTTGGTAACTTAATCTTAAAAGTATCATTATTAGCCTTACCAGAAGATGAACCCTTGTTTGAATCATTACCATTACTCATGCTTGTCAATTTCAATTTTTCCAACTCTAAAGCTAAGACCTTTTCTTCATGTTCCATTTTTGCTTTCTCTTTCCTCTCATCAGACTCTCTCTGTAATCTTCTTTCCTCAGCCTGAGCCTCTTTTTGAAGTCTTTCATTTTCAGCTTCTTTTTCAAGTCTTTTATTTTCAGCCTCTTTTTCAAGTCTTTTATTTTCAGCTTCTTTTTCAAGTCTTTTATTTTCAGCCTCTTTTTCAAGTCTTTTATTCTCAGCCTCTTTTTGAAGTCTTTCAGCTTCTAGCTGTAGCTGGAGTTTTCTTTCCTCAGCTTCTGATTCCCTTTTTTGTTTTTCCATTTCCATTTGGAATCTTTTTTCATCCACCTGCATCTGCAGTTTCTTTTGTTCAGCTTCCATATGCAGTTTCTTTTGTTCAGCTTCCATTGCTTTATCATATCGAGCAGTTGCAAATTCTTCTAACTTATCACCAGTCTTGCCAAGCAATTTACCCTGCTCAATAAAGTGCTCAAATGTAGACATGTTGTCTAACATATGAGTCCAAAACCTGAAATAATTAACTAATTTATTTCAAACCTAAGTGTAACAAGTCTTAATTAAGCACTTGTATATTCACATCACATTATATTATCCCAGTCTCTGTGGGAAACAAGTCTCCAATCAAAGAACTTGTATATGAAATATCAACAATCAATTCTTGATCATAAGTGCACTTCTCATTCAATAGTGCACGACACTATTCATCATTCATTTATCATCAGTGTAGTAGTAACAGTGCATTAGCATAGCCCATTAACTAATTACTATAACTGTAAACAATGACTATGTAAACACATGCAGAATGTAAACATTGAAAATGTAAACAATGCAAACAATGTAAACAATAACAATGTAAACAATAACAAAGATCAGCAACAATACAAAAACGTTCGCAGAAATCAACTAAAAATAAAGCAGAAATTAATGAAATATCACAAAAAATGTGACGATATCTGCGATAGAATTAAACAAAATACATGACACCACAGTGTATAAACAAAAATGTTGTATGAAACTAAATTATAGACAAGAGTAGGCTAACAAATACAAACAAATCAAAACAAAACTAAAGAATGCGAAATAATAACGAAAACAATATTAAAACATGTCATCACAGCTAACATAAATAGCAACAGAAGTCGCTTAGCAAATTCCAGTATTGGAAATTTGCAAACCTTACAGAAAACGCTCACAATAGACGACCTCTATGACGTGGCATAATCTAACGGAGACACCACCCAACCGAGAACCCGCTGAAATATAAACATATAAATATACGAATAACATATAAACATATAACATATAGAATGAGATGATACACAGAAGACTCAGCAGAAGTATAAGGGCACAGTTTACATACAAACAGGCCACTTAACTTATAGGCTTCCAATCGTAGAACAGCAGAAAAAACGGATGTCAATCAACGTCCTAAAGAGCGAAGCTCCAACGATGATGGCACATCTGAACTGCTTCCACTGCTAACACGATGGTACAAGAGCTTCTGAAATACTGTGTGTTGAGTTGTTTCGGCACTTGACCTTCTAATCCAAAAGTAAGTTGATGGAAATCGGTACTTGGCCTTCTTCAGAAAACAACCCGTTTCAACCGGCACTTGACCTTCACAAAAACGACAGCACTGGAACCTTGACAGCAGCAACTTGCTTGACTTGCGTAAAAGATAACAGCAGTCCGAGTTATCCGGCAACATGTAACAACGCCGGGTACTGTCAAATTCTTGTTTCCGTCAAAAAGTTGAAATTTTGACTTTTACCGGGCAACGCCGAGTACTTTGAAAATTTTGAAGATGTTGACTGTATTGAAGAATGTTAATTTCTTGAAGGATGCTGATGAATTCTTGTTGAAAATGAAGTGGGTAAGGGACCCCGTGTTTGCTGGTACCAGAATCAAACCAGCTTATGGCCACCAAATGATGCGTGATGCCATATGATGATGGATGGTATCCGCATGTCTGGTTTTGTGTGGTGTGCAGATGTGTTCAGTCAAAACAATGTTCATACAAAAATAACAGGGCAATCCACATAGGACGTCAGTAAACTCACGACGTATAAAGTCAATGATTCTTGTAACAGCCGTTGACGTTTTTCTTCATTATTTATTGTGGACGCCACAGTGACAAAATGGTTACGCGAATATGTAGACACATCAAACAGTCATTATCACAGCAACATTCAATACAGCAATAGACGGTAGACAGCATTACAATGATGAGTCAGATGCATGTTATATTTCAAAGTGCTGTAAATGTAGTCAGGTGAAAAACTCCATCCCTTTCTATAACAGCCAGGAGATAACCAGATGTATGAGATCAGTTCACTCTCCTTAGTTTGACTTCAGCAAGACAGACACGTCTGCCGAA